>NW_015148995.1:905966-951994 GCF_001465965.1 Polistes dominula | reverse complement strand
GAAAAAGAATAGAAAGAGAAAAAAGAACAAATTTAATGAAATTTACCATTAAGAACGTGAATGTGAACTACGGTCGTGCTGAATTGTCCAACGGAACAGGCATACTCTCCACTGTCAGTCTTTTTTGCTCGTTCAATATGAAGCTTCGTTATCACTTCCTCGTTCGACCTGAAAAAATCCATTTCTCCGAATATTTCTATCGTATAAAGATACTGGCTATATTATATCGTCACGAACGTCGAACGTTATACCCTTGTCGAAGCAATCGAGATGATTGTACGACTATTCTCGATCACTTTAAAACGATATTACTATGAATTCCTGTACAACGGTATTTTATATATATATATATGTGTGTGTGTGTGTGTACATGTGTCAGAAAGATTCACGAAACTTGATCAATTCACATATTTAATATCAGATAGATTTAATATTTTCTTTTACTAACTTTGAACATACATCACACACACACACACACACACACACACACACACATGTATAAACTTTTGTTATATCCAATCTTAAATTAAATTAACATTGTATTTGAATTGTTTAAATTTATAATTCAAATATCACAACGGATTATTCCTTACGTTTACTGTTAGATATATTTAATTTAAATAATATGTTAATCTAAAGATAAAATTCTTAAACCATAAAAAGATTAAAACAATGTGTTCTAATATTTTTTACCTGTTCTCTACAAGGTTTAAATATCTTTTTTGAAATGAAAAGTGAAAACTTCTTTAATTCTTTAGAATGGGGGTGGTTTGAAAAAATGTAAAATAGGCTCACTCCACCGCCCCAGGTTAAGGAAAAAAAGAAAACAAAAAATTGATACTGTGCATTGGTTTCATTCTCTTGAAAATTTGTTTGTTAAAGGTTTTATTTCTAACCATAGAGATATTACAGATGGAGGAAACAAACCATAGGCGGTTGTGTAAGTGGAAACGGCTTTGCATGAATATAGCAGCAAAAAACGAAAGGTTGATGTTGTCTCTCTCTAACTGATGCGGTACACATATATGTATATACAAGAAAGAACAAAAGACTCGCAAGTTAGAGAGAGACAACATCAATCTCCTATCTTCCATCTCTTTTTATTTCGCCGATAGGTTTTATGCTGGCTTGTTTGCTCTATGTGTAGTATCTTTATGCTTCTAACACGTGTGATCTACACACATGATTTTTTTTTTTTTAATTGATAGAATGATAGTGTTTTATTTTAATGATCTATACGATTAATTATACTGACCCATTAATGTAATGAACATTTACACGATCAGGCAAATTTTCACCATTTTTCCTCCATACCGGATGCGGTACTTTTGAGTCTGGACAAGATGGTCTTACGACGCATAAAAGTTCAATTCCACTTCCAGTTTTATAATAACGATCGTGTAACTCGTGTCTAGCCTCATCGACGATTCTTATATCAGGAGCTGTAAAAAATATTGATTGATTGTATATGTTCYCCTCTTTCTAACACTTTTTAAATTATTCGACAGTTCTATATATACATTTGCCGTATAATAAAATTCAATATTTTTAAACGTTCGAGCAAAAAAGAGAATTGCGAGGATTCGAAGAACATTTTCGACAGTTCATTAACGTTAAAGCTATTTTATTTTAAACTATCCCCTAATGAGATATAAATTTTATTTTTTTCTTAATCGATTTATAAAAAAAAAAAAGGAATAGAATTGAAAGAAAGATTAATAATTTTTCGACGTATTGGTATTTCAGTCAGTGTTTTTTTTTTCTTTTGGGTATTTAAAAGGAAAAAAGTGGGCTATTAAAAATATCAAAATTATTCAGTAGACATTGAATAACGAATGCTAAAACTTCTAAAAAAAAAAAAAAAAAAAAAAACGTAAAAGCAGAAAGTGATGTACAAAAAGATTCCTATGTTTAGATAACAATTTTTTTAAATTTTCAATGCATCATTCAGTTGATTGTATTGATTTATGAATTATAAAACAATATTTTGGATGATATAATATAAACCTTATACTATATAGGGTGGTTCAATTTATCGAGATTTTCCATAAACAAACACTTAACTTGATATCGATCGAATAAAAAGTAAAATGATCTGAAATAAAAATTGTAGTAACAGCATTGTGCTTTAATTGAACACTAAATTTATCCGATGTCAAAGTGAAGAAAGAATGATTGATATATTGTATACATGCTATAAGTTAAAAGGGATTCCCTTTGGCAAAACTATAAGGTATTTTAGCGACAAACGATCCCATGGTTCCTCTTTTCTTCAGCTTATTCAACTTACAACTCAAAATCGATGAAAAATGAATGATCGATCGACTTCGTGTATTTATATCTTGCATATGTGTATGTGTGTATATACGAGCACACACGAGATTACATTGTCTCTTATCCCTTGAAATTTCTTTTCTATTTTATCTCACAGAAACGTTTTAGAAAGCTTTATATTATATAATAAATCCTTCATTTCTCATTTCCTTATAACATATTTAAAAAGTCGTTAGTATAACCATTATACTATACAACCTGCGCTACGATAAAAGGATTTATTTAACATCCCTATCATTCTATTCTTTTCTATTTTTTTTTTTTTTCGTATTAAATTATCGGCTCTGTTGATTCTCAAATAGGACTAAAAAAAAAAGATATGGAACTTGGAATTTAATAATTCAAAGAAATCCTTGTCTCACAGATTATGTCAGTAATCAGGTATTTCATTCAGTGAACACTTTGAAGAACGATAGTGAAAAAAAAAAGAGAAGACAGATAAAAAGAAAAAATCTTATAAAATACTAAACAGGAATTGGTAGGAGTAAATTTAAAATTCTGGTAAGTTTTGTAAGAAAAACAAAAGATAAAAGAATAAAAGCTGGCAGAAAAAGTTTCCATGTCACTTAAAACGAATTAAACGGGAAAAGAAGGTTTAAGTTTTGCGCATTCTACTTACCGATGTAGAAAAGTAAAAAGAAACAAGAATGTGGAGGAGGAGGAGAAGGAGGAGGAGAGGGGGGGGGAAGTTAAAAGGGATTGAAAGAGGGAAAGGTCGAGTGCAAAATGTCTAGCAAAGTGTTCTAACCGATGACCAATGAACGAGAAAACTTTTTGATGATAAATCACAAGGAAATAGGAGTAATCGTTTCTTCAATCGTTCTTTTTATTTTGTACTTTGTCTCTTTGTTCAATCTTTTATTTTTCCATTAGAATATTTAAATTCTTATCTACGAACTTACAATACGGAATGCGACGTGTTCGAAGAGTATCCTTCGATGACTCACCGATCCTATCGAAGGAGTCGAGATATCCAGTTTGTAATAAGCTTCAGAAGAAGGTTTCTCAAAAGAAGCTTATACTCGAGTTTCCTTTCTTCAGAAAGAAATGAAAAAAGAAGAATGAGGCAAAGAGAAGGAAAACAAGATTTATTGAATTTCCCTCACCCCCCACCTACACCTCCCCTCAATGTAGTATACCTATAGTTGCATCTATCTTTGTAAAAAAAAAAAAAGATAATAAAATTTAAACATTAACTCGTTACTATGATAAAGTGTTAATTAGATGCAAAAGAATTGTTTCGAATTATTTTTAATAAAATTTCAGAGATGAGTATTTTGATGAAAATATTTGGAAGAAATCGTTAGTGAATTTGTATGAATAAAATGAATATATAATAAATATTTTTAAAATGTTGGTTATAAAGAAAAATGAAACAGGGTTTAAAAAATGTCTCGTTTGTATGTATATTAGACGTTAGATATTCCATTGAAAGTAAATACGACAGGTACATGGATATGCCATCAACCGAACCTACTTCAAAGTGATTTGAAATCCTTGCTCCGATTGATTTGAATAAATAAATCGAGTTAGGTAGAGAAACGATCGTAGGGAAAATTTCTTCTTATATCATTGACGAGAAAGAAAGAAAGAAAGAAAGAAAGAAGGAGAGAGAATAATAATACCAATCCATTTTATCGTTTTAACTTTACTTTCTTTTGTCTTTTGAAAAATCTATTTCCTTCTTCTAATTGCATCATTAAAAATTTATTACCACCGATAGAAAAAAATAATACTATAAAATGAAACAATTCGATCTGCTTCAAAATCAATTATTATACGAATGAACGAACGAACGAACGAATAAATGAAAAAAAAAAAAAAGAAAAAAATAGAAAAATCTTTGGAAAAGGAAAGAATAGTATCTTATATATCGATTTGTATTATCTACGTAAAGTACATTGCTTTTCTTTGGGATTTGAAAATCGATTTGTTAAAAACGTTTTTTAAGAGTACGAAGATCGTCTCTTGATGGAGAATAATAGAAAGGTAGAATCGTATCTCTTATGTGTTTGTACGATCAAGATCAGAAGTGAATGGTAAATTCTTGAATAAATACGTTCGATTGTAAAGTCAACTTTGAACACAACTTTCTCACGGTCGGAAAGCGATATGTGTTCGTTTTCTCGTACGTACTGGTGGCACCTATCGATCTCACCATTCTTATAAAGTCAAGTAGAAGAACGTAAAAACAAGGACATTCTTCGAATTCAAGATAAAATTTATTACTACATTGGAAAATTTAGACCGACTTTATATATATTTATTTTACTATAAATATATATATACGATACTTGTTAATATCGTATAATATAAAAATAAAATTATAAATCTACTTTATTTAATCAAACAATAAATAAATTAATATAAAATACCATAATAATACAATAAGTAAATTATTATTTTTAAAATGTTCTACTATAAATTAACAATTAATTATAATAACATATAAAAATTAATATCGAATGTAAAATCAGTTCAACAGTTAAATCCACTGTTCTGCCACAATACAAAAATAAAATATTATTTTCTCTTTATTAAAATTTCATTTTGAAATATAAAATAATTTAAATAAATAAATAATTATTCAAACAAAGTGTAACGCGTTTAAACAGATATAAGAAATGTTCTCCAATTGATATTTATGTATCAAGACCTAATGAATTAAAGTTTGAAAGTGTTTAAAACTCGAGTTTTAAACAATTTAGATGAAAAGTTTGTTAGGAACTTCAACCCTTACGATATATTATATGTATATGTCTGATGTTGTTCGTATTTCTTGGATGTTGAGTTTTCTTCGTAATTAAACACAGACAGATAAGTCAAAGTATCTTTGGCTAGAATCAAAGTTACGATATTACCAAGAACAGTGACATTCGTGACCAGCATCCTCGGTGGATGTGTATTCACTTGACAGATGTACAAGCCATGGTCTTCCCTCTGCACACCAGAGATCACTAGTCTCCAGTTATTCGGATACTGGAAACTGACGTTGTATCTTGTACCGGAAATGTGAGTCGTATTACCAAGAGTTAGAAGTGAGCTCCATTCGTCGTTTCGACGAACCCACATGACCTGCGATCGAAATATATAATATCGGTTTACATACTCGAACTCGAATTATACATGAATACATCTTATTGAATTCTCATACAACCTTAATATTAAATTATATTGACCGATATTATTCTATAAATGTATTTAAATCAATTCCGATTATCTCGTTCACCATTTCTTTCATATTTTTAATAACAATAATATCCAATAATGTATTATAATACTGTAACTTCATTTTAATTAAATACAAATCTCTTTACTTAACACATTTACATTTTTCTTATTGTATTATTTATAATATAATTTATTTTTATGAATATACTAACTTGTCTTCCGGAAAGCATAGCGACGCGACAATCTAAGAAAGCCGTAGCACCCAAATGCAATGCCACGTTTTGTGTTCCATTGATTCCTTGTCCTTCCGCATTTTCAAAATAAGGGTCCCAATCGGTGACACGGTGATGCCTCAAACGAGGTATAATAAATGGTGGTAATACAGCAGACATTTCTTCTGAAATTCATTCACGAAGAAACAAATTATATAACAATATGTAAATATTGGTAGAGGGATTTAATTAATTCATTTACGAGTACGTATTTATTCGTTTAATTTTTTAATGAAAACATTTTGATCATAGACGATTTATTTAGAATAGTTACACGTAAGTATTTCATTCAAAATTACAATGTGCATTACGATTCCCTTTTACTCGTTTGCCTATCCTTTATCTATTTCTCTCTCTCTCTCTTTCTATATATATATATATATATGTCTTTCTTCCTCTCGTAATGTTCCAAACAATAAGGGATAACGGAACCATCCACTGTCTGGGTATACGAGTAAAGCCTCGATCTAATTTCTCTGAGAGCACAATTTCAGTAAGATTTTCACGTAAGCCATAGACATATGTCTTGCGTGGGAATGTTGCACGCGTAGGGAGGGGGAAGGGGCCATCCTCCTTTACAAAAATACTCCGAAAATACATCTACACGTACATACTATTCGTATATAAATTAGTATAGAATTGTTTAAGACTGAAAATCCTAATTTCATTTTGTTAAATATTAATTTGAAGTTGTTCGTTCAGTAACAAGTAAAACACGATGAATTATTTCAAGTTATATAAATGTATGTAAGTATGAATGAACATTCATTTGTTTTTTGAAATTTGTAATTATATTATAAGATATTTTTCTTAACGTTGAACTTAATAAATTATGAAAATTCGGATCATTTATTTTTATAATTCATACTAATTTTATTAATTAAGATATAATATTATTACTCTTTCCTTTTAAATTTTTATTCTGAGGTACGTTTACTCAAGACTCTCTGTTTTAATCTCAGTTATCTTCTCTCTCTCTCTCTCTCTCTCTCTCTCTCTGCTGGTCTACTTCAGATTCCCCTAATTTCATTCGCAATCTTAATATACATATATATGTTACTGTGAAAGACTTTAATTGGAAAATGTCAAGATTCACATGATGAATGTTAACACGTAACAAATACGTAGACGAAAGATCGAATATTTGGATTTATTCTTATACATTAATATTTCGAACATACTTCACAAGAGACCATGTGAATCTTGATATTCTCCAATTTCGGTCTTTCATGATAACATATATACACTTCTATAAACAAATGGATATCGTCATCAATATCGATCGATGCATTTCAACCATGCATCAACAAACACTATTAACTAACTCTACAATATTCTATACATTGTTCAGCTGTCGATTTCACATACACACACACACACAATTAACTAACGTCAGAACCACCTTCTATATTTTTCTTTCAACTGTCGATCAACTTATCTTATACACCTACGTACTCAACTAATAATTATTACCTGAATCTTCAATAATACTCTTTCAGTTGTCAATTAATTAATCTCATATACTTACAAGAATACATACTAATTATTACATGAAAATTTCTATACTAGTATTTCAGTTGTCAATCGATATATCTCACATTTGAATAATGTTAAAATCTTTTATGATGAATAAAAATATAAAAGTGTTGATTTTAATTTTATTGTTGATTTATTATAAAGTAAATCAATCGAAATTAATATAAGTAAATTAGCGTAATATTTTTTACGTAAAAAATCCCATCGAATATTTTACCTTCTATATGTTAGTTTATTACCGTAGAAAATAAATGTATTTCAATGAAAATAAGAAAAAAGGAATTGTAAAAGGGAAAATTTATAATGGAGAATTTAATATCGATCAAATCGATTGAAAATTAACGTACGTAATTAGCGTGACAAAGGGAAAGGAAGAGAGTAAAATAGGAAGAGGGACACATACACACACACACACACACACACACAAAGAGGGTATCTTCTTTTGATAAGAGCAGGTGCAGCCTCTTCCGAGTCAACGCGGAGCAATATCCGTCTGAGAGCGTGGTATGGGGTGGTTGAAAAAAAGTCGAACTCTTGGAACGCTCGAGATTGTTCGTAAAGAGGTGAGAGAGATACTCGACTTGGTTGGTTGGTTGGTTGGTTGGTTGGTTCGTTGGTTGAAGCAAGGAAGAGATAGATATCGTATATAAAAAGAGACAGAAAACGTAGGTGTAAAATGTCGAAACGAAACAAAAAAAAAAAGAAATTAAAAGAAAATAAGAAAGAAAGAAAATGAAAATAAAAAAAAAGAGAAAGAGAAAGAGAAAAATGAAGTTCTTCTAAATTAACTTCAAAATTGAGTAATGTCTCTCTCTCTCTCTCTCTCTCTCTCTTTCTATTCCTATAGCAGTAATTGTTAACTGTCTATTAAATATTCGAAAGTTTTAAAGAGAATATATATTTTGCTTCGTTTTCGTTAAATGCGAGATGAGTTCAAAGGGTGGAAAAAGTTAAGTGGACTTCTAAAATACTGGGAATGAACTCAATTGGATATAAACAAGCGTGTAAAAGTGCTTCTTCTATCTCTTTCTCTTTCTCTTTCATTTCGTTTGAACTCGTTCGCGAAAAGCCCTTTTCCAAATAGGGTCCCTAACATCTCGAGGTTACTAACAAATTGTTTGGGGGTTTCTTGAATAATAAAAAAGGGGAAACTTGCTTTTTATTCCAGTAACTTTCTCTCAGATGTCTTATTTGTTGGCTGTTCTTCTTGTAAACATCTTCTTTCATCGTTTATTTTTGTTTCTTCTTTTTTTTTTTGAACATTGATGAATCTTACAAAGTGTCATCTCGTCGTGGCATTTGATTTATAAAGGTTCTTCTTCTTGTTTTACGATAGATCGATCACTTTTCGGATATTGGTTTCTGATTTTCTTCAGGGATGACTATATTTATTATTATAAACGACAGTCATATTATAAACATTACAAATGATGTTCATCGTAATCATAAAAATATAATCTATTATATGATGTTATCGTTCAAATAATTTTGATGACATTTTATTAAATTTAATCAAGATCATTTTACTATCTAACTAACAATAAATGCACACACACAATGAATTTAATTTAATTTTAAACGAGATCAGAAATCAAGAAATCGAAAGCTAACCAATTGATTTCTTATACGAACGATTCCTACCTACGAGCTTGAATGAACAATAATCAATGACCTGATTTTAAATAATGCACAATTGTTAGAAAAAGTATATCTATATATATTCTATAGGTTTCTAATGTAAGTAAGTTGATAATGTAAGTAAGTTAGTATATACGAGGACATTGTAGATGCCAAGAATTTCTCTTGAATTTCATCCTCTATGTAAGAAAGTCTTTCTAACGTTAGAATCTTTCGAATTTGCAAACGAGTAAGCAAAGCACTTTTTATTAATTTTCTCGTAGATATTCGTCTAGGTCAATCTATCGTTTTATATTACTTTTTTAAAGTATACTTTATACATCTTCGAGATAGATAAAAGATATTGTACGATATCTTTTAGATAAATCAAATGGAACATTGTAATATCGTACGATTTGTAGAATTACAAAAAAAAAACTATGTTATAAGATAAAAAAAAAAAAAGAACAAAAAATCGTAGAGAGGAGGATTTTATTAAATTTTACAACCGTTACTTCACATTTTGCAGCCTGCGTATTGGTAAAACGGGATGAACGACTAAAATGAACCATAACGATGATAAGCGTCATTTGCAACGTTCAACGTGAAAAATTGTACGAGTACTCGATATTGCCAATGCTGCAAATGGAACAAGGATATTAACTAATTGATTCGTTTGATCTTCTTTTTGCAAACTCTCTATCTCTCTCTCTCTCTGTGTTATTTTGTTCATTTTTTTAGTTTCTTCCTTTTTCTAAAAAAAAAAAAAAAAAATAAATATTTCTTTTTTCTTATTTAAGTTCATTTCCCATTTTTCTTTTCTTTTTTTTTTTTCAAGAGAGAAAAGTGTGCCCTTCAACTATTACATCATATTTGCATTTTACCACTAAATGAGGTTCGCTAAAAACGAGCTAAAAGATATTTCAATTTAGAGACGGAGATAAAACTACGTGGCTTTTCTTAGTGTGAAGATATGAATATTAAAGAGAACGCATGAAAATGTTTTTCACGATTATCCCATAGAAAAAGAATGTCTTATATATTTTATTTTATTTTATTTTACACATTTTCACTTTTATTCTTTCACGTACATAGATACACACACACACACATACGTTAAATTTAGAATCGATCGTTAAAGAGATAAAATGTTCGTTCGAACGATCGATTCTTCTATGTCTCGTTGAAAAAGAAAAGAAAATGACTTATCCTTTGGGTGATACGATTTTTGTTGTCAGTGTTTTTGGTTCAATGGATAAAAAACCTTAACGTCCTCGACAAAGTATAGTTTTATGTCTTTGCCTTCGGCTTGGTCTATCCTATCACCTTGGAATCCTCTTCCTTTCGATCTACGGTCTAGATCGTTCTATGAACTAAAGAAAAGAGGTTGAGGATGAGGAGAATCCAGTAACTAGACACTTTCTAGTTTAACCAACCACTAAACTCGATAGTAGTGAACTCAGAGATCTCGTTTGAGTTGGTTCTATCGAATCGTTGACAATATCTGAAATATCCATAACTATAAACTTTTATATAATATATCAATTTTTTAACGATACTTTTAACATTCGAACTATCGATAATCAAAATAGATAATGTGTATCAAAATATTAAAGTTAGATTATTATAAAATGTTTTATGGTTTCATTTTCGTAAAATATTTTACAATTTTGGTGTATATTTCAATTCGCGTACGTCTTTGTATATAATATATTAATTTTTAATGACACTTTTTAAAAATATTTTATCTATCGATAAACAAAGTAGATAATGTGTATCAAAATATTAAAGTTAGATTATTACTAAATTTTTGATCGTTTCATTTTCGTACAAAATTTTCTAATTTTTATCTATATTTTAATTCGTAGGTTTCTTCTGGTTTAAAGTATATTTTTTTCTAATCAACTTAGGACTCTGATTTATTTTAATTAATATTCGCGCGTTACCATTTGCTGAGTAATTTTTGAAAACGAGTAAACATACTAACATATATGGTTGGAAATGTTCTAGTGAAATTTTAGTGACACTAAAACGTAACGCGTTGCATTATAAACCTGATAGTAAATGCGAATTGGCAGCTGGCACTTTCTCGTGTCGATATTCGATTTTAGGAACAACCCTTAGCAACGTACTCCTCTTGCGTCGATTTTCACCATCAGAACAGTTTACTGATTGCTTTTCGATCGACCTTCTCTAACTATTAGGGATATCTAAAATCGTGACAAGAAATTGACGATTCTCGACACAATTATTTCACATTAGTTCACGATCAACTTTAAATCACTTAATTCTTTTCCATAATTTCTCCATGCTCAAATATTATTACTATTATTATTATTATTATTATATTTCAAACGATGACTTCTACAATTTGGAAACGTCTAATTTCAAAAGTATAACATCATTATAAAGAAAATAGAAATGAGAGACCAAAGTAGTATAGCAACTTTCATTTCATGAAAATACTTTGAAATCTTTCGTAATTACAACATTGTTCTTTGTGTTGGTACATGTCCGGTTTCTCTTTGAATAAACGGTTTGATGATTATGTTACTATACTTGTTATAACTTTTGCGAGATTGAGATAGACAGAGAAAGAAGCAAAAATAATAAAAAATAAAAAAAAAAAATACGAACGTCATCGGTCAAAGCCAAGAGGGTAGGTAAATCTACAAAAGGCCAACATAATAATGAGAGAAATGGCTTGTTGGAGGGGAAATACCAGCAAGTTTTCTACCTATTTCCTCGCATGCATGTGTTCACGCGCGAAAAAAAGCGTTAATTAAGCTCCGCGAGTCCATTAGACATTCGACAACTTCTGTACAATGACGAGAGTGAGAGAGAGAGAGAGAGAGAGAAAAAAAAAGGTCAGTTATACTGCACGTGCCTTTCATTAGCACTAATGGGAAGAGAAAAGGGGTAAGGTTTGAACTCACCCTCTAAAAATCTCCCGCCATTTTCTCTCTTTTACCTATACACATTTAATCTCTCTCTTTCTCACTCTATATCTGAAAATCACACAAACACACAATTTTCATCTCTCTCAAATTTACACACTCATACACTTATCATTTTACCTTTATACTCATCTCTTTCCTTGTTTCTTAAACACACACACACACACACACAGATATATCGAATATATATATAGATATACGTTCATTCATTTACCCTTTCCTTCTTTTATTTTCTCTCTCACTCGCTCATTCTCTTTTCCTTTTTCACTCGTCGTACCGAGTTCGAGATTAAAGTACTTGACCCAAAGTGCACTATTATCGACGTCCATTCTCTGCTGGCGATTCTTCCAACGATGGATTTTCGAGCCTCGATTCGCATCGTCGACCATATAACTCAAATAATTAACGCTTAGTTGCATTGTCGAGGGGGTGGGATTATACATTGCCGAAAATTCGCGAAGAAAGTTGCTGAGAAAATGAGAAAGAGAGAGAGAGAGAGAGAGAGAGAGAGAGAGAGAGAAATCGTACATAATAACTGATTAGAATAAATGAACGGACAACGGTAAAATCGTTTACCGATTTCGATTCATGTTACGATCGATGATGTTTTCTCGAATTTAAAATAGAATTTATTTTATACCAGCCAGTATTTTATTTTCTTTTTTTTTTCATCCAGGAAATTGAACAACCATTGTTGCATCGTAAAATTGGTCGGAATTAAACTAAATCGTTTTGTTTCTGTTTTTTTTTTTGTAATATTTTTCTTTCTTTTATTTTTTCTCACTAATACTTTAATGCTTTTATTATTTAAATATTTTTGAAAATTTCATTTCTACAGATGTAAATATCACACGTGAAATAATACGTATTTATTATAAACATTGTATATACAGTTGCATGCAAAATTATCCGGACAAACATAATTTTTTGTTTATGTAATATATAAAGGGTGCAAAATGCAAATACAAATATATCATCGTAAAGTATTTTATTTTTGTTTACTGATAAGTGGTTTTTGCACAAAAACGCGTCTGAAAAGTCCCACTTCTGTCAATCTTCGTGACACAGTACTTTGACTAATGTCAGCCAAATTTTCTTCGCGTAACTCGCGTGCATTGATTGCAACATTCTTTTTTACGTCAGAGATATCCTTTCTTTTAATTACTCTATCAACACGATTAGTTGTTTTTCTTGGTCGCCCAGGATTGCGTTCAGCTTCTAAAATACCCGTTGTCTTAAATTTAATAATAATATTGTTAACAGTCGATTTTCTGATAGCCAAAATTGTTGATATTTCACGGGAGACTTTTCCTTCATCGTGTAATTTATTAATTAATTTACGAATATTTAAAGAGACGTGCGTTTTGGCATTTTGACAAAGTGTTACTGATCGTACAATACAGAAAAGACAACTAACTCAATGTTTACATACATTCGCGACTGATAACGTAAACATAGCGAAGTAAATTACATTATACCTTGATTAATAATACCTTTATAGAACATGGCTGGATATTTATGAAAAATCAGAAATTGTCATATTCGTAACAAATAATTGTTAACAGTTATAAACAATTTTTAAATTACATATTTTGATGGCATAATAAAAACGCTTTACATTGATATATTTGAGTTTTCATTTTGCATGTTTTAAACCATACTAAATGATAAAATTATGTTTGACCGAATAATTTTGCATGCAACTGTAAATATATATGGAGGTATTGAATTATTTGTGTTTAATTTAATATATTTATACGGTTCTTTTGTTACAAAATTCTATTTAAAAAAAAATTCATTTACACAAAGAATATCTCAATAATATATATATATTTAATATTGTTGATTATAAATTACTTTTTATTTATCAAAAATAAATAAGTGTTGTAACATATATGTAATGATAAAAATATTAATGATTTATTGATTCGAACAAGCACATTCGTTTCATTTATATTCGTGATCTTACTTGAAGATCTCATTTTCCTTTTACGTTTCACTTATTTCTTTTTTTTTTTTTTCAAACTCAAAAGAATAAAGCGATCAAAAGGGGGATAGAAGCAGACATTTCTAATAAATATACATCTAACGAAAACCATTTGTTTCGAAGCATCACCTTATAGCAAAAGTGAGAGAACGTCGGATCATTCGTCTTTGGCCCTCGTTTTTCATCTGTGGAACGTGCCACCACCCCTAACCCCCTTTCCCACTTTTACACATTTTAAACCTACGTTTAGGAAATTTTCTCACACACGTTTTGTATGAGAAAAACTCGACACTCGAATGGTCAATGATCGATTGACAAGTTCGATCATTTTTCGATACAAATATTTTGGTTTTTGTTTTAAAGACACTTGTTACATAATAAAAATCAATATTAATAATAGTATTATTTGTAAAAGAAAATATTTAATATCTTTTATAAACTTAAATTTCTCTAAAGAGAACATTTTGTGATCAATTTTAACTAAGAATTATATCTATATCATTTCATAAATAATTTATTTTACAATTGATTTATAAGATTTAAATAATACTAAAATATTCATTAAGTAATATTAAAATGTAATAATATAGTTATATGTGTCACATTGTTTGAAAATCATTGTTCCTTATATATTCCAGAATTTTCGTACTACTTTCTCGTGACTTCTCAACGTGAACTAAGAACTTACTTAATCAAGGAAGTACGTCATCTTGGAATATCTTCTATGAGTTCACCGTGCAACAGAACGATAACAAGTTCACAGCGACGTGTACAGCGAGTTGATACTTCAATGAATATGTTTATACATTGTAATTATAATCTTCTTGTTAGAATTCAAAGGAATGACTTCAATTCAGCCGAAGAAAAGCTATTTATGTATATATTTCTTATTTTTAAATTGTTCATTATATTAATCATTTAATTGAATAAAAAAAAAAAAACTTTTGACGATTAGAATAATTTTTGAGAAAACAAAAAATTAATTCAATTGTAATACTTTTTCATGGTTTACACGAATACATTTTCTTGTATATTTTAACAACGTAAGTACGCATGAATACATGAGAATTTTCTACGTGGGATCTAAAATAAAAGAAAAAAATATATATAATAGCACCACCAGCACCACCAGTAGCAGTGAAAGCAGCAGCAGTAGCATCAGCTTTCGAGATATCTCGTGGATAAAACAAAATGCCAACGGTAAAACGCGCTCGTCACGTTGATAAGCCATGAAAAAAGAAAATATAAAATAGATTTGTTCGTTGGGCAGAGGTGAGTACGAGATGAATGGGAAGAAAAACGATACTAATATTTCAACGTTTCACATACATATACAGAAATATATATATATATATAACTGATCCTCCCCCAAAGGGGGGAGGACCCTTTTTTTGGTCATGTAAAATGAACAGAAAAAAGTATTTTAAGTGTATTACGAATGTAGTATTCGACTGGTTCAAGTTGATTAAATAAATTAGCCATTCGAATGAATTCGAATGAACTCATTCGGATGAACCTTTTATACGATTTGGATTAACTGACATGAGGAAAAAGAGATGTTAACGATTCAATGGCAAATCAACGGGAAAAAAAAGTTAAAATATAAAAAAAAAAAGAAAAGAAGAACAAATTCTCAACGAGAAGTAATTACCGTAGACTTTCCAACAATTTTGGGTTATCGCGTGGAAATATTATTTCCGTTTCGTGACGCATCGTTAAGCCGAATTATATATATATATATAATGCAAAATATTTTTTTGTCGAAATAAAAAAATGATTTTTCTTACCGGTATTTAGATTTTTATTTCTATTTCTTCGGAAAGAAAAAGAAAACAAGAAAAATATAAATCGTTTTTTTCTCACGATGAAAAATACTTGTTGCTAGCATAAATACACGATATTTTTTCCTCGTGGTTTAATAGTTTCGTTATTTTTTTTCAAATTGCTACTATTGAAAAAATTACGTTACAATGTTCAACGAATATCGATTGTCATGCTCGACGAAATTAAATGAAACAAGATTTAAAAGCTACACATTTTGAAATTGCTAGTACATTTTTCAAGTCAAAAAAAAAAAAAAACTCGTCTCGATTCATCCAGATTATAAACCTTTCAATCAGCATTTTTGGAAATTGATTTTGAGATCGATTTATCGTTTGTAAGTTCATTAGATTGAAACTCGTTTTTAGATAAACGAACACGAACGTCTACGAATGCACGTTTGTATTCTATATATAAAAGCAATGTGAGTGTGTAGATCGTTTTTTTTCTTTCTTTTTTTTTTTTTTTTTGTTCTTTTCTATTTTACAATACTTCAAGAGAAGTCAATTTCTCGTTAGACGGGATAATAAACTGAACGATTTAGTGTTCCAGATGGTGCATTGTTTACTTCAATCTAGAGTTAAAATAAAATAGTTCTAATACAGAAGTAGCATACTAATTCCAAGAGGACTATACTCAATAACGAAGTAACTTTGAATCTAATCCCCTTGTAAATCCGTTTCGACCGTACTGGAATATTGTACTTCTTCCTAAGATTCTGATATGTATGTGTGTATTTATATATATGAAGCTTTGTAGTATAGATTGTTTGAGTAATCTAACTTATTTACTTCGTTATCACGTTTCTCTGATAAAATTTGTGATACCTTTCATTTCGTTTCATTCTCTAGGGAACTTTTATACATTACGTATGTACATTCGATATGTAATATATCAATCTAGCTATACTATTCTATTATTTTGACGTGTAATATGATATATATGTACTTAACGTTATCTTTAAGTTTTCATATCTTGAAAGTGTTTCCATTGAATAATCAAATATTTTCGATTTAATATTTACAGTATTTTAGTATTCTTTCTTTTTTATCATAAACTGTTACACGTTTCACAGAATCGATAACCGATCCCATATCCGATCTCGATAGACTTGTCAAATGTTTAAAGTCGTATGTAACCACCAATTACCTTGTCAATGTCAGAGTTGATAAATTTAAATTAAGCAAAAACGTTTTTTTCGTCTTATCAATTTGTTGATCTAAGAAAATCATTTTTTTTTAACGTAATAACACATATACGTGCCAATATGATAATACTTGAGAGTGTATTATATTAAACAAGTATTATCATTTTCCTCTGAAAATGATGAAAGTACATCTATTCGTTTAAATTGAATTTTATTATTAAAATTTATGCACTTACTAAAATTAAAAGATTCTATATAATAAATGTCACGTTAACACAAACTTTGGTATACATAGAAATTTACGAAAATGAAATTAAAAATCTGGGTTAGTCGCTGAATAATGCTTTCGTCACGACCTCGTTTAGGTGAACCATAAACGAATAGGAACCACATATCCAGCGTACTGATTTTCTCGACTCGTTCAAGAATAAAGATCATTTTATCTGTTGTGAAATTATTAGATATAATACAATAACGTTCTAGTTTGATTTCACTCACACATACTTTCGACTTTTTTACTTTTTATTTTTATATATTAGAACGTGTCAGTTTTCTTTGTAAACAGAGACCAATCGACAACCTAGTGGGGATGGTTTTGATCGATCGATGTATTATCTTTTTTTCTTTTCATCGAATAATTCGTATAATTTTGATTTACACACACACACACCAGCTTTCCATAATTTTGAGCCGATCACTTTCGCGTCAATGATGAAACTTATGGATCGTTTAATAATCCAATTCATTACCTCATTGCATAGTTGGAAAACTGTAATCCTCGTTTCGACATACAATTTGATTAACCAGGATCGTTGCTGTTGAGAGAAAATCATTGAAAACTGTCGGACATTTTAAACATGTTCATAGTGTTTGTTAGATATGTAAATCAGTATAAATCATACAAGCTATTTAATGACCAGTAGAAAGTTGATTATATTAGGATTTAACATTTTTATGTTAATCTAATCGCAAGAACATTTCTTTTTTTTTTTCTTAAACGAGTTGTTACGTACCTTGATTTTTTCTTTTTCTTTTATTTTTTTTTTTTTTTTAAATCTAATCGTCTCGTCAAAATTTCATGAGGATTTAGAGGAACTCACTCCGTTTTGATAATAAAACCGAGAAAGAACCTACCATTTGCGGTATAATGTGGCAATAGATTTAAACGGGATTCAAGCGATAACACGTAAGTGCACACTCGTCGGAATATTTTCTCACAAATTACGTGTCCAAGTGTTTTGATTTGTCGATAAAAAAAAAAAGTAAAATGAAGAAAATACTCATAAAGAATTTAGTATATTATTTAGATATTTATCCAAACAGTTTATCCGCTTTAAAATATTGTAACATCATTTAAAAGAAAATATTTCTCATTTTTCCTCGTATAATTCATGTATATACATTTAAAAAAAAAAACAACAACAAAAAAAAAGATAAACATTTTATTTTATAGATTATCTTAATATTATCTACGAATACACAGGAGTTTGACGTAAACTCTCATAATTGAAGTTTGATGGAAGATTCTTTCTATCTGTTCAAAATTCGACTGGACGATACTACGGTAGGTACGCCGCCATGCAATTTACACTTTCGATGCAATTAACGGTTGGTAATATGGGACACGTTACCTCGAGGGAAATGTGCAGTAACAGCAGTTGCAACAACAACAACAACAACAACAAACAACAACAACAACAAAACAACAACAAGAACGAATGAACGTTTCTATCGTTAGAGTGTCCAGGACGAGGCAGGAAAACGTAAGAGTTTTTTTTTTTATCATTTTTTGCACCCTTGCATTTCTTTTTTTTTTTATTCATCGTACAAAAAGAAAGTAAATGCATTTTAAAATCACGCGACGATTTTTATCGTTGGTACAGTCACGACTACGGTGAAAATTTGTGTCGGTAAAAGTTAAATTTCTACAAACGTAATCAGCTCACATGATATACAAGGGTTGTGTTAAATTTACAGAAACATACATAAGTATACACATACATAGAAGATATATATATAAATGAACACTATATCCACGCGTTTACCACCCCACCACGAACATCGATAACCAAACGATCGCTAACGTTCGTGACTCTGTGTGTTTATAACATAAAGGGTGTCCAAAAAATATTGCCACGAATTTGAACAATCTTACCAATTTCATACGAAACATCGAATATTTGTAAATCTACACATTTTTATGATATGTTTCGTTTTTTGGAAAAATCGATAACATTATCAATCGATCGATCGGTCATTAAATTTATCTCTAATATTTCAATGAACACACCCTATAAAGGGATGAGGGTGAACATAAATGCGACATTCAAATAAATCATACGGACAGATAAACGTAAATCACCGTTCTACATATATCCCTATAATAGAGAATCGTCCCGATTCGTTGAAAATTACAGCATACTCGATGACATCCGTCTGTTAAGCGTAAAATGAATTCGCATTATCGTAATGAATTATTTTCTATATGCTTTTTCGAAGGGAGACATTTTTAAAATCGTTCTCTGTTATCAAAATGTACTTTACTATTCAATGATACTGATCACAACTTATTATTAAATAAAAGTAAGAGAAGTAAGATATTAAATAAAAGCATTGATCGATTTTACAAGGAAATAGAAAATATATTAAAGCTGACCAACTGATCTATTTCTTTTCTTTTCTTTTTTTTTTTTTTCAAATTTTGTCTCACAGATCGAACAATTTGGTATTGGGATTATTCGTTGAATTATAAATAATAAAAAAGAAAAAGAGAGTAAGACAGAGAATATAAAATTCGTACAGTGGTGTTAGAGAAGGATGGCCGCAATGGGGGTTCGGTCATAAAATTCAGCCTAGAAGCGAAAGTTTTAGCTGGCTAGCTCGAGCTTATGTGTGCAGAAAGTATGGATCGTGAGGTGTGTTGAGGAAAGGGGGATGCTGGTTGGACGAGAATTTTGGCGAGAGAGAGAGAAAAAATAGAAAGAAAAAGAGATAGAAGTATTGGTGTATGTATGTCAGAGAATGAGAGAGAAGGATTGGGTAATGTATTTGTATGAGTGAGAGAGAGAGAGAGAGAGAGAGAGAGAGAGGAGAGAAAGTTCGGTGAAACTTTTGCGTCAGACGAATCACCGGCAGGTTTGGGTCGGTAACTCGGATTAGCCACGTATAGTGATCAACTCCAGAGCGAGTAATTAAAACGGTGCGCACCTCCTTGCACTTCGACTTCGCGCCCCGTTTATTATATTAGAATGGAAAAGGTGGTCTTGGTCCCACGCGCGTTTTCCTTTATACCATCAAGGGAAAATAGATATCGAGTAGAATTTTGATGAAAATTATTTAAACCTTTAAACCAATTGCAAATAAATTAAGATAAACGTTTGAATGATAATAGAAACAAAATATTTGGTAGAAAATGTTTAGAGTTGTGAATACGTGTTTTTGTTCCTGCATCAAGGGAATATAGGTATTGAGAGTATAATTTTGATTAAAATTATTTAACCCTTTAAATTAATTCCAAATAAATTGAGGTAAACGTTTAGATGATAATTGAAACCAAATATTTAGGTTGCATACGTGTTATCTTTCTTGCATCAGGTAAAATAGATATTATGTTGAAATTTGTTGAAATATTTTTAATCGTTAGAACAATTAAAGAATTAAATATTTAATATTTTAATGAAATAACAAAAATTAAAAAAAAAATAGGATTTATGTCACATATGTGTTATCTTGTCTCGACCAGAGTACATGAATATCAAGTTGAGTCGTAATTAAATTTTGTAACAATTTAATATAAATGCAGTTTAAAATTTGAATAAAGCAATAAGAACGGAGATAAAAGGTGTAACGTTGAACATAACACTAAGTTAAATAAATAAATAATTTATTTAATTAACATTTATACTAATTACACTATAATAATATAAAAATTGAAACACACACACACACACACACAATTGAATATAAAAGAAAATATAGATAAAAAATATAAAAGAAAGAAAAATAAAATAATACAACAAAATAGTATACATAGGAGATATCATGCGAAAGACATAAGGGTAGGTAGGGGAAAAGAATTCGAGCAAGTGAGCAAATATTGAAAATTCTCATTCATGCATTATCGCTCGCCATCTGTTCCCTTCGTTTTCCTTTTTCCCCCTTTTTTTTTTTTTACTTTTCTTTCTTCTTTTTTTTTTAACAATATTTTTTTTCTCGTACAAACAACTGTGTGGAAAACTGGTCGGCAACTAGCATGGGAGGCTTTGTCCGATAGTCATTCGCTTGATAAATACAGACACGCTTTACAGATCGCATTCGATTTTACATCCCTTCTTTTTCTTCTTTGAGAGATTCTTTTTCTAGAAATATTATCAAATTTCACAATTCAATGTTCACTGTTCAAAATTTTTATCAAAGCAAAATTATTAAAAATTCTGCTTTTGAATAACCTAAATATCATCTGTACACACGTGAATACAAAACTTGCAATTTCTTTTATTTTTTTTTTTTTGTATTTTTATGTTATAAAACATTGATAATAATATTTTGAATAATCTATCATCAATGGAATTTAAATTTATTTCGTTGATAAAAGTTTTCATTTTAATAGATACAATTGTTTTCTCGTTGAATCGGTGTATCCAGCTGATCGTTAAAGGATTAAAAATGATACTCGTTAAAATTATTTAAAATTATAAGCATCAAATGTTTCATTTAATTTTTCCTTTAATTTTCTTTTTTATAACAATTATTTTTAATTTCAATAACGTTTGATATTATCGATTTAATTTAACTTTTCGTTAATAATCGTTGAATCGTTAACTCACCAGGCAAACGAGTTATATTTCTCATCGTTGGGTATCTGTTAACAAGCTTCTCGCGTAGATGGGTCCTCTCGCAGTGGCACTGATAATTGGTGATTACGATCGTGGTTGTCGCGAATGCGAGGAACAACCTTGACCCCCAGGTTGGTCCTGTCGACATCGTCCACCGGTTTTCGCATCCCCCGAAGCTTTCGATGTTCAACGCGGAATCTTGATATTCGCTGACGTGACACCACTGGGGGGATCGTTTTCAAAACGATCGCAAATTGTCGTACTTGTCCGTCTGAAACACGGACAAAATTATTCACGACGGAATTCTATTAAAAAAAAAAAAAAAATGTAAAATGACAATTTTTATACGATGCTTGATCTACTTGCAAAAATCATTGAAAATAATCAATTTGAATATATCACGAATAAATGTCAAATTAAATTTCTCTCCCGCGTAGAAATTTAAATTTATACAAAAACAAGAAAATCAACAATACTTATCGAAACATATTTTCTATATTTTCATTAATAAATTATTACGATGGTAGAAATTTGATTTGATATATACATACATGTATATATATATATATATATATCAATAGATTAAATTTATAATTAAAAGAGAATTTATTCGCAGTTAGTTTTATTTGAAAATAACGAAAAAAAAAAAAATACGTGTTATGAAATTGATTGAGGATCCAAATTTAAATGGGGATAAAAATAGTAAGGATAATAGAAAGAAAAAAGTAATCATCAGTGTCCTTTAATCTTTTGACATTGATAGAGGTAATGATAGGAGAGAACATCCATAGACACACACGTAGGGAATCGATCTGAAATGCGGCTACAGGTGCGAGTGACGTACAATACGGTCTATCGTTGCACTCGGATAATAACAGTTGCACTCGTAGCGCTTGGGCACTCAGGGGGCTCGTCTCTCGACATTTAAATTATCGAAGGGAAGTGCACAGGCGTTCGATATTTTAACGTCAGTTTCACGCAGTGGGTTTAATAGTCTACTTCAACGATTACGCGTTGGCTGTGACGCGAGTCACCAGATAAACGGTTCAAAAGTCAATCAACGTAACTTAAAAGCTTACACGCTTCAAGAGATTTAATGAGGGAAGAAAGATCGTAACAAATTTTAAGTCTCGTAATTCTTATTTCTTTCTCTTTTTTTCTTTTTTTATTTTTTTTTTTTTTATTTTTATTTATATCGACAGGTGTTTAATAATACGATCAACGTTACACGATGTTTTATTTGTTCTTTTTATATATTTTTATATTCTTCCCATTCGCAAACACAGATTGGAAATTTATGATATTCGTAAAATAAATATCGTTCGATTGTACGAAAGAATAATTGGTTAAAAAAATAAAACAAATACAAAATGTACGAATATTTATATTTAAAAAAAAAAAGAAACAAAAAAATTAACAAATATTTGACAAGGGAATAATGTTAATATGCATAAGAGGTAACACAAGATTTATATATCAGCAATCCTCATTTATTTTTTTCGTACATCTACATTTTTGAGGATTACATTTGTCAGTTGACTTTACTTTATCGATATATATTACGAAGTTACTTTTTCTCTGGTAGTGAGAAAAATTCCTGTTGGTTTTTACCTTTCGATGGTGTGCGAATAAACAAAGATGGATGAGTAAGAAAGGAAGAAAGAAAGAGAACGGCTCGACGGTTATTTGGCCGAGATACAAGTGCACATTCATTGAAGTATACATAGGTATACATGTATACCTATCGATATAACCTACAAAATTCAACCCTACCATCCCTTTCTCTTTCGACGTGCCGTGATCCATTGAAGAAGCATTCGTAGCTATCGGCCTATCTCTTTTCTCCGTTTTTCAGCAAGCATCAACCCAACCCCTCCTTCTCATCCTCCCCGAAAAAAGAGTTTGGAATTTTATTCAACTTTCCTATCGAAAGACGATACGAAAGTTTCTATGCAAACGGTCGTTTCTTTTTACACCCCATTCCTTTCCTTATTCCTCCTACGTATCTAAAAAGGACCTTTGCGATTTCTCTTTGAACATTCCATGTAGATGGTTTTGCTCTGGTATCGGCTTAAGTAAAAACGAAAAGTAAATCAAATCTACGTTTACCTTCGTAATATTTACATCTATGTATGTGTGTCTATGTATCAGTCGTTCTATTTATATTTTTCCTTTTCTTTTTTTTTATTAACAAATTATTTTTAAATAATTAAATGAAACAAAAAGAAAAACACGGTGTTATAAATAACAATCAAATATCATATTAAACTTTTTCTGTCATTTTCACTTTTATTTTACTTTTTAAAGATGGCACGTGGCAAATGACGTTATTCCAGTTGGCAATATTTTTGTTTGTTTTTTTTTTTTTCAGCTTAAAGTTCTCGCAAAAGTTGTACATATAAACGTTTCTCGAGCCATTGCATTCGTCTGTATTTCATTCGTTCGCCATACATACCTATTTGTCTCTTATTCTCTTTCTCTTTCTCACTCTCTCTAACTCTTTTTTCATTTCCTCTAATTTCTCTTTTTCTACTTCACATTTTCTCCTACGTCTATTATTCCAAGCAAGTGGTTGCACATTGTAACGTCGCAAATATAATTTATTCCACCAGCTCACGCAAATATACACCGAAATATATTATTATGTTTGTTCATTCTCGTTGACTATTTTAAATCACGAAAAAATCTTCTTTCATTCGTTCTTGTTATTTCAAGTGATTCTATTTTTTATATTTTCTTTTTCTTGAATATTTTCATTGTCAATGATTTTGTGATCACTTGGATAGAAGTAACTGGAACGTATCAAGTTTCGTTTGAACGTTTCGACAAACGAATCGATGCAAGAGAAGAAAGGACGATCAAACATTTTGTTGGTCGGCAGACTTTGAGAGGCGTTTGATCGCGTTTGATCTTATTTGATGATCGTCCTCTCAGTGATATGTATGTCTGTGTTGTGTGTGTATGTGTGTTGTAGAATTTGTCTTCTCTTTCTCTTTATCGACACGACAACGAAATTAATGAAATGACTTTGATGAAACTCATTCGATAAGAAAGAACAATTTCACGTCATTGTGATAACAAACAAACCCTTCTTCGTTCCTAGGATTAAATACACCATAGAACACGGTGTTTCCTTTGTTTGAGTTTGTTTCAACTTTGAGTTAGATTGCGATTACAGTAGTGTAGGGACATGAATGTAAATTTGATGGTAACTTAATTAGGATTTATCATTTGAAAATTACTTCTAACGTTTATGAAATGTTAATAGCCGAATGTGGACGAAAATATGTTTTATCTACAATTATAATTTATAGTAATAAAGTATATTTTATGTTGTGTTTTTTATTTGTTTCAACAAAATTAAATTCGTATTCAAAATAAATGATTAAATTTCAAGGGATTAAATTAGCGTTAGTAAAAGTTACAAAAAAGGCTCGAGGGAAAAATTTTCTACAACAATTCGCGAATATTAATTTGAAAGTTAGTAAATTCTATAGGTGTTCCAGTTTCAAGGGAAATAAAGGGAAAGAAGGTGAGAAGAGGGGTAGTAACATCACGCGAAAAGAGAGAGAGAGAGAGAGAGAGCTTCTAATCAATGAGAAAGTAAAGCCAAGGCACGATTCAGCTTTAGAGTTTTGAATCTGTGTTGAGAGATGTCACGGAATCGTTATAGTATATATTCACGATCAACACTTACAAACTTATATATAGTAAGTTCTTTGAATACTTTCCTTAAAAAAAAAAAAAAAAAAAGAAAATGTATTCGACATTCGGCTAGCGTTTCATGACATTATTAATACGTGTAAGTTGTTGGTGTTGTATGCATATAAATGTGCATAACTATGTAGTTTTTACATACTGCACGTATAAAAAAAACCTTAATTTAAGAGATGATAACGTAGCTTCATTTTTCATCAGAATATTGCTTCGTGTTATTCATTAATTCGAAACGAAGTTACGGTTGTATTTGGGTATACATAAATGCATAAGTATAGCAGCATTCGCGTGATAAAAAAACAAGAAAAGAAATAAAAATCAAGGAGTTACCTAAGCTCGTTATATTTAGGATCGAAGAAAAGTTTGTGTTACATGTACATCAAACGTTGATCTTTTATAAGACTCAAGATATCTCATTGAGTGAGTAAGAAGGAGAATAAAGTATATAGTAAAGTAATAGCAAAGCGATGACTAACTTTTCCAGTTTCCTGTTTCAAGTTCCAAGCGTTAAAACCCTGCGTGCAGTCGTAAAGCGAAAAGCAGCAAATTTCACGACTTCGTTCAGAATAACGTATATATATATATATATATATATATCTATCGACACACTAATACACATAAAATAAGCTCCGCCCTTTCATTTCAAAATAAACGCACCACCGGTTGCCTCATGGTCTTCAACATAGTCTACCTATTGTATTCGAATAACGAAGTAAATGCATTTGCAATGCAAACATTACGATCTTTGAACAAAACTCGTGTACCGCAACCGATCAACTTTTACTTTTCATTCTATCTTTTTTATTTCATTTTTATCGAGAGACATTTTTTTTTTTTTTTTACTAAGATTTCGTATTTTGTTTTAAATCATAAATTTTTTGTTTTATTTTAATCTCCTTCGTTTCATTTAAAATTTGATACGTCGTTCAATATTCGAACGTAAACAACAATAACGTGAAATTCATAAATAAACAGAAACTGATTACTAATCATCTTAAATAAAACAATAAACCGGTTGATTATATTGTTGGGAATGAAACATTTGCATAGCTCTTCGATGATGATTTTGATCCAGGGATAGAAGAAAATCAATCGTGCAAATATTTCAACTAAATATCGAATATTCAGTTCACGGTAATAAAACTCTCGCATTCATTGAAGCATCCCTATTGGAATTGATTGACAAGCAATTATATTATTATTCATTTCGCATATCGTTTTTCTATCGGTTAAATGTCAACGTCGATGTCGATCTACTCCTTTCTTTATTTCTATAATTTCAGCTCTATCAAAGTCTCGTGTTTATTTTTTTTTTTTTTTTTAATATATTTTAAAAACTTATCTACAAATTCTTTTTCTTTGAAAATAATCAAAATTGTATATTTTAAATAATAAATGTGTTTCCATACCTATATATTTATTTATCTATTTTATTCGTAAGAAAATAAAACACGGATTTTATTTCGAAGCTTTCGTTTACGTTTTGTATGTCATGATTTTTTACCTGAAACACTGAAGCACAAAAAAAAAAAACAGTGTAAAACAAAAAACAAAAAAAGAAAGAAATTCCATACGAACGATACGTGACATACGAGAAATGGAAACGAAAGAAAAAGTAGAAGTATATATGTACATAGTAAATGGCGAATGCAGACTGCAAACTACGAACTGTATGATGCAACACGACGAAGTTCGTAAGACTTTGAAAGATTTCAGACAGGATAACGATGCTGCTTTTCGGCATGAAACTACTACCAATACCAACAACAACAACAACAACAGTGAATAGTATAAACCTTTTTCCTGTCGAATTTCCTAGCAGGCATTGCGTCGATATTTATACTATTGCAAATCTCGTAAGTACGAACGAGCCATTGAGTGAAATGTGATCAAACGAGAGAGACAGTTTCAAATCAAAAGTACTACGAACAAAGAAATACAGAAATATAGAAAGAGAAAGAGAGAAAAAGAAAGATTGGAAACTAAAATTCAATAAAATATTATTTCTATATTTTTAAAGAAAAACGAGAACATATCTCCTCATTCATTTTACCCAAAATATATTCATTTTAATGAATAGATTCTATCGAATAATAAAATAATACGAGTCTCGTTAATACCCGACGCATGAAGCATGAAATACAAACCAACATTAAAATATAAGTCTCAACGAGATAACAATACGAATTGGAATTAATTAGCAGGATTTTTTTTATTCCGAAAATATCATTTGGTAATTACGAATCTTTTTTTTTTATTATTTCGCGTTGGTTTCTTTCGATAACACCGAAGTACCCCTAGTGCCCTTGTAATTTATTTATTTATTTATTTTTTTTATCTAAAGAACTAAAGTCGAAATGTTTTTTTTTTTATTTACGTCTACAAGTGAAATTCTATTTTTCATAGTCAATGCATAGATGTTCTGTAACAGTATTGAATTATTTTCTATAATACTATTTTTTATTCTTATTCTACTATTTCCATGATAATAATGAATAATGGTTTTTGGTATTCAGACGATATAATCGAGAAAACTCGTGTAAGATACTTTTATTTATTATTATTTTCCAATAAAACATCTATCTTTCTCTTCGATTTCAAGCATTTAAAACGTGAAATTGTGTTAACAGCGTGAAAACCTTAAACGTACGCGTATGACGTATTTAAAAAAAAGAAAAGAAAAAAAAATTATCTTCTCTTTAGTCACATTATTTTTCTTTAAATGCATACACGTAGATAGGATATGTTCTATCTTTTGTTATCACCGGAACGATATTTTTAGCTCGTACCTTTGAGAAGTAAAACGTTCTACGTATATACATCCGCACATATACACATATACATATACATACGCATAATAGCGATATCTTTTGGTCCGGTACCACATTGCGGTATCTCTCTTCCTTTATGGTGACGCTCATATTGAATATCAAGCGAGGGTGTCCCTCGCAAAAAGAGCGTAAGTCTCTTCCAATGCGCTCGCTTTGAGATCCGAAAAAGTTTACCATCTTCATTAGCATTCATGACGAGCTAAAGCATGTACAGATTGTAATGTATTATATACATTACTTCCTACTATACTTTTAAAGTATATATACTTTGTGTTTACGTATACGCTTTCATGTTTATTCACAACGTCTTCAATAATAATCATGAATTAATTAACATGCGTACTGAATGCTTCATAAACATTACCTTAATTAGAATCATATAAAGTTGATTCAATGGGATACATTAGCTTAATAAAAAAAAAAAAGAGAAAATACCAGAAAAAATGTAAAAAGAAATAATAAACAAGAAAGATTTTTTTAAAGAAAGAGAACACGAATACTTTTTTGTTAATTACTTTGTTCATTGAATGAGGAAAAAGAAACACGGGATAAGATTGTCTGACAACATTAACTAGATGAACTAAACAGATGCTTTAACCGTTGACCTTGAAATAATGATAACGAAGCTGTTCGTTCGTCGACGTTAGTATGCTCATTAGAGTACTCGCTAAGGAGTCGCTTTTAAAGCAACATTTACACAAGTAGGACGTTGCTTTATATGACGCTTGAGTACCATGTGACTTAATTACCGATAAAGATGAGTAGTATAACGTGAGATGAGGTCAAAGGGATGTGAGGGGTGCAATAAGAATTGGGTGAGATTATAAAAAAAAATTGAGTGGTAGAAAATCGAAAAAAAAGAAAGAGAGAGAGAGAGAGAGAGGTCAGTTAGATTCTTTCTTTCGTTTCAAGGAGAATCTTGATGAGTGTCCTTTGTCGAAGAAAAGGATACGAGAGACCAAGCGACGTCATTTGGGGATTCCACTCGTGGAAATCCTCATGGGAATCGGTTCTTTTTAGCTACTATGTTCTCTTCTTCTTCTTCTTCTTCTTTTTCTTCTTTTTCTTCTTTTTCTTCTTTTTCTATTCCAACTTCTATTACTTTTTCTTTTTCTTCTTCCTTTTCTTTATAGCCAAACCCAAGAAGCTACGCGTTGTCACTTTACGCGATAACGTTTGGCAAGAGTAAAAGATGTGTAGCTTTCTATCAAAAAGCTCTTTTCTTCCATACAAGATTGTATACTATCCAAGGAATAAATCCCAGGTTTGCGATAATGTTCAGAGTCGTAATCGACACATCGTTTGCACCAAAGTTGCTTCTCCCGTGCTTTTTTTCCATGAAAAACGTTAACCTCAGTTTATCGCTTACTCGAACTATCTTTTTTCTGATGACAATACTAACATTCAAGAATAGAGTTTGTCTGAGAAGAATGTTGATCTTATTTCTCTTTTTAGTTTTTTTATTTGTTTTTTAGTTAAACTATCTTTTAAAAATTTTTTACAGTTCACGAGAGTTCGCGTTGTTGGATTTTTATTAAATCGTGAATTAAACTTCACGAAATTCTTTTGGAAAATATTTAGAAATTTCATAAAGTAAATGTATATTCTATAATTTTCTGAGAAATAATTAAAATGTTTTAAATCAATTTAGTATTCTGAACATTTCTGACTAAATTATATTTCGTGTTGTGGAAAAGTTTAAAAGATAACAATAAAAGAAGATAAAAAGTTTGTGATCATCATCTTCATTAAAGAATGAAAATAGAAACGTTAAATCTTAAATTATACTCATCTCACATAACTGACAAGTTGTTATTATCTGTGATAGTTACTAAATTGCAATGAACTAAAGGAACATCTGGTTCGACATTTCGCGTGTTTACCTGGAAAATGTATTCCGCTTGCTAGCATCTAACGAATGAATCGTTAGTCAAACATGTCCATTCGTCTAATGGAACTAAATCGATTCGGAGAATTAAGACACATGACTATTATTGCACATTGTTAACGGAACTTAACAAAGTTTATAATAAAAAGAAATAATGGTTAACAAATACATATGGAAACAAAAGTATACTATTTCGAAATTAATCAAATATAATTAAAATAAATAAAAGTTATAAATATTAAAATAAATCAATCAAATATAGTACTTCGTAGATTTTTTATTTATTATCTTTTATCATTGATCTAATATTACAAAAAAAATAAAATTCTCATCAAAAATACAGAAATTTATAAACAAAATGAACTTTCTTTTAAATGTCGGTCATCTTTGCAACATCGAATGCGTTGCATCTTTGAAACTCAGTCGTATCATCCACTTTAAGAATATTCAAAGTATCTCTAAAAGATTTTTAGATTCATCGAACAACTTCCCTAAATTATTTAACAAACATTTTCCTTTTATTATTGTAATCTCTTACACGTGATGTGTGAAATATTATTGCAAGTGAAATTTTGACAAGTAATCTCTTCGTTTAATTTTGAATAACAAACTATTTTGATATCGTGAACATATGTACACATGTATATTTGTTACAAACAACATTAATAAGTATATTTTAATTCCAACAAACATCGATTTGATTTCTATCGATATGAAGGAATATCAACTAATGCATAAATTTGTATTAATCAGTACAAATATGTGAAAATTTGTATTAGTAAACACAAACCATTTTCCTAAACGGAATAATATGTTGAACTCATTGATTGGCATACGTTTTTTCATTCATTCATTCTCTTTTATAGTATACGTATACAGTAACTATTATGTATATATATATATATATTGTATATAATATAGTTTTACATGCTACAATATCTTTGTGATACGAATGAAACATTTTTATTTGACGTTCGCGAATAGAAACGTAAAATATCGGATACATCCGCTTGACTTAGTACAGACACGCGTGCTTACGTGCTCGGTCGAATACACACACACACATACACACATATATATATACGTGGAATAGAAAGAAGACAGAGATATGGTGATCCATCGATGTGGAAGATTGACATTTTGCGGATTCCGGTTTTATGATAATTCTGCATCAATGCCAAACAGTGAAACGAACACGTATTCCAATTTTCCATTTTTCCACTTTTCCACTAGTGGACACGAATTCGAATATATACTCTAACTTTTTATAAAAAAAAATTCTTTTTCTTTTTTTTTTTGCTTCGTTTGAAAGTGGGAGAAAAACGAATAGAATTTTATTTTCTTCCCATCTTTTTCTTTTTTTTTTTTTTTGTTACATAACTATGAAGCAGCAACGGTTAGGAAGATAAAGTACTTCATGAAGACTTTCAAGTATCCTAAAAGATTCAAGTGGATGTTTTAATTCGGAAATAAAATGAAAAAGAAGAAGGAAAAATTTGTTTTGTTTGCATCTCCTTTTAAAAGGTCAGTGGTGGTGGCTCGTAGGGTCGGTCAAAGAAGAGCATACATTTTTCTCATATTTCATATCGAAACTCAACTAAATTTGACACAGTTATAATTACACGATGCAGTCGAAAAATTCCCTATATTCTTTTTTTCGAAACAAAAATGAAGTTTAATGTTAATTCATGATGTAAAATGAAAGTTGAGTTTGATAAAAAATAAACTGGACTCACGTGCTGTTATATATATAAAAAACATACCAATCGACATTAATTAAATGATTTTTTTTTAATATTTAAAAAAGAAATGAATATATTGAAACGCACACAGAGTATAGTAATTGAATTAATTGAAAGAGCAGCAATTTTATTTTGGTGTCACGTGAATTACATTTTTTACAATCTAAGAAATGTTACAAAGTTTTTACAAATGTTACCGTAAAATATCAAAATTGAAAAATGGTAAATTTCAACAACATAACAAATACATCGATTAAAGACTAAATATTTGACACAAATAATTTTTTTATTTGTTCTACAATTTAACTTTGAAAATAGTGTAGGGAAAAATGTCATTGAAAATGGATGACCATTATTTTTTATTTCGTCTACATTGAGAGAGAGAGAGAGAGAGAGAGAGAGAGAGAGAGAGAGAGAGAAAAATAAAAGAAAAAAAGGGAAGGAAAAAAAAATAGTCATTAAGTTTTTGTTCTATATTAAAAAGATTGTGCAGTATAGTGCTTGAGCATGAAAGGTACCTTGTTAAAAGTAACCACCTTATTAGAGACACTTCGAACTTACCTTTGGGAGGCTTTAAAAATTTTTAATCATTACTGCCACTATCACCACCACCACCACCACATCGTTATACTGCACATCAAAACTAACATGAACGAAAGTACGATCGTAATTCCAGTTACCTATATATATATATATATAGTAGGTCGAATGAAAAAGTACGGATCGCTGCTGATGTTTGCATAAAGTTGGATTAATCGTCGTAATGGTTAAGCTCGCTGGTTACTATCCGCGGCTACTAGTTTCCGAGAGATCAGAAAAATTAAAACTGCATCTTAAAAGTAAAAGTTCATCGAAGATTGAGCAGATCGCCGTACCGAGGGCTTGTTTTACCCCATGAATTTCAACGAATGAAATTCTTTTAAATTAAAAAAAAAAAAGAAAAAAAAATTTAGAGAAACATAAACGTTCATCTTTGTATTTTATTTATTGAAATTTATTAAAATTTATTAAGAAAGATTTATATAATAATTAACCATTTGAGTGCTAAATATTTGAATATAATTTAATTAATTGATATAAACATTACATTATTTTACATTAATACTAACAAACACGTATATACGTTAAACGACTACGCTAGCTATTTTTACCAAACGCATATATGCGTCCATAGCACTCAGAGGGTTAAATATAGAAAACAAAGAACGTAGTAACAATAAAAATTACAATTAAACTTAGAAAACAACAAACCTTGTTGTATTTTTAGTAATAAGCCATTTGTAATTGTTCATAAAAAAACAAGATTCTCCAAATTAATATTCCATTAAGAAATGTTCTAGGAGAGAGAGAGAGAGAGAGAGAGAGAGGGAGATAAAGATTATACCACGAGATTTGAAATATTCCATAAGTGAGAGACCGAAAACTTATCTACGTTAGAGAAGTTGATAAATTAACACCGGATATAACACGGCATCGCGAAAGGCATTTCAATCGCGAATGGAATGAAATATTCACCGTTGCTTCCGTGCTCATTGAAACGAAGAAGGAAGAGAAATAGCAGAAGAAGCAAAAGAAAAAGAAAAAGAAGAAGAAAAAGAAGATGAGGAAGAGACCAATGTGTTTGCACCATCTGCTGTTATTCGTTTCCTTCGATTCTATCCTACGATTTAATGATCGTGCAAACATCGATATTGAACAAACCTTACTTTCTACAACTACAATTATTATTATGATTATTATTATTATTATTATAATTACAATTAAGAGATACGTATCGTTAGAGATATTGATACTAAAATTAAGTACACAGGTTTTGTGTACACAAAATCACTTCTTCAAATATCCAAAAAATTAAAAAAAAAATTAAAAAAAACAGTGAATATTTTAATTGGAATAAGATTAATAGTAGTTCACCGAACAAATCGATGGATCTTTCAAATTTGTTTTAGGGTTACGTCTGATTAATAGTTCCATCAATCCGATCGAAAAACGAATGAAACTTTATAAAAGAGAGAAAAACTTGTTGGATTAGATGAAGACGACGACGACGACGACGACGACGAATAAATTTTGATTATTATACAACATTTATTTTCCATTATCATTAACAAAGTAAGATGTACTCGTTGTAAAGTTGATAACGTCATTAATCTTCTCCTTTGTTCTTTTTTTTTCTCTTCTTTTATTTTTGAGACAAACGAAAGGAGACACGTTTTCCAATTGAACTCTCGGGTGCTTTTAAAAAACATTAGAAATTCGTAATTCACCACGTTGCGATGAAGGGAAAGAGAAGGGGGTGAGAAAAATAAAAAGTTAGAAAATAATGGATACTACGTGAGATTCTTCGTGTTAACGGGGGTAAGTAAGGGGGGGATGGGAGTTGGGAATGAAAGGAAAGCTAGTAGAGGAAAAGTGAGATTAGAAGTGAAAATTGTAGGAAAGGAAAGGCGAGAGAGAAATTTCTTGCACTCGTACGATCAAATCTCACTGCACTCGTACCTTTTCGGGGAGAGAGACAGGGAGAAGGGGGAGAGGGAGGGGGCTAGAGGTGTGAGAGGAAAGAGTCTTTTGTTCGCTTTTAGTTTATACAGTTGAGAGTGGTCTTAATTTATACCGGTGTGGTCAGTTCGAGAGATAGAAAGGGAAAAAGAAAGAAGAAATAGAAGAAGAAAGATAAAAGAGTATGAGTATGAGGTGGTGGTGGGGGGAGAGGTTAGAAGGGGGTTGCAAAAAAAGAATAAAATAAAATGAAATAAAATGGATTGAAAAGAGAATGAACACGATAGGTGTTGTAGATAAGTCCTGGGGTATTAAAAAGAATCAACTTAAGGTTAGCCAGTAACGTAGCAGCATTTATACTAAAGGCGAATAGGGATTCTAAGAGAAGGGTGGAAGGGTAACACTACTTTCGTAACCCACCGAATTTATCGTCGAGATCAACGGGTACTACACATCGACCGCAACGTGTGAGCCATTTTTATTCGCTGTTGTTTCTTACGGATGAGCTTTGGAAAATGGTGGGCAAAAAAAATGTTGGTATTAACGAATCGAAACTATGCTTAGGGATACTCGATCTTACGTCACTTTTATTTTCTTTTTTCTTTTTTTCACTAACATAAGGAATAAATCGTAAACGTTCGATTGAGTTACTTGAAAAGTGTGATTGATTATTTGTTTTTTTTACTCGTTTTTGTTGTTACATGTTTTTTTTTTTTTTTTTTAGAAACAGACGGATTATTTGATAACGTAGCAATAATCATTTGTTCGAATTAATTGTTATTTTGGTTTTTTTAATTTAAAGTTTTCACACGGTATTACTCGTATACATCGAATTTTCAGTTCATTTCCAATATATTGTAGTCGGGGTAACGCAACTTTTCGATTATCTTTCTCTTTCATTTTTTATTTTGTACCCTCTTTTATCGTTTAGTCCCTCATTATTCGAAATCGAAATAGTTCTTTTAAAAGTATCCACTTAAATTTATCGTTTGGAAATGCAACAGCGAAATAACTCGATGGAGTGACAAAAACGGCTATCCTCGATAGAATTTTTCTTCTCTTCTCTGGTACCATTTTTTTCTTCTTCTTTTCTCTTTATTTCGTTGTAATTTTTTTCTTCTTCCTTCCTTCTTTTTCTCAATTTTTTTTTCTCCGTTTCATACTTTGATGTCCTTACGGTATTTACCTTTAGAAAAGGGTCATTTTGTTATCCGGGGAATAGGTTAGTACTCTTTTTTATCGAAAAATGTAACCACTTTGATATCTTCTGAATAGAAAATGTTATGTATATATGATATAGTAGTTTTTATATGTTATCTGTATTATCCGAATGGTAAATGATCGTGAATATTGGTTTTTTAATAATACAAAAGTTCAATCAGTTTTTCTTTCCCGGAAAGATTTCGTTCTAGATACGAAATAGAAATCGATTACATATTTATGGTGATTTGTAAATTCCCTTTAGTCTCGCGGGATTCTAGGAGAGACTTGGGAGTTTAGCTGAAAGGAATAAGAAAGATATCGTATTGCTTAGTAATGCGATGTATATGTAACAGATAAAAAANAAAAAAAAAAGAAAAAAAGAAACCTTCCAAAAAAAAGAACAAAAATACAAAAAAAAAATTACAATCTGACATTGTCAAAATGGAAAAAGGAAACTGAACAAAAAAAAAATGATAATACAATATTTTAAGTCAAAATCTGACAATGCATTTCACGATTGCAAAACATTGACGATTTAAATAGATGACCAGATTTCTGCATAATCCAGAAGGCATGCATGTTGTTATCCTCCGATATGTTTTTTTTTTTTTTCAACGACAAAATATTTTTACGTGACAGTAGCGACATTACGTGCTCGTGCATAGATTCGTTATTTAGAAAAAATAAAAGTCATGAAATATGAAGAGAAATTGAGAGAGAGAGAGAGAGAAACAGGAAAACGTTTTATTCGTTCAAATTTTTGTGTATACTTTTCATTGTCTCGTACACGGTCAACATAAAAAAAAAAAAAAAAAATAGAATTATTTATGATCAACCATAGGATTTATTTATATTTACGAGCTTTCGTAAAGATATATAGTTCATAAAGAAATTTCAAGGTTCTCTCGAGTAGGAGGATACTTTTTTCAAAATTGAGAATCCTCTTTCGATTCATTGTTTTCAGGAAAAATGTCAAATCGAAAGGGGTTACTTCCAGATCGTTAACTTAAGGAATTCCATGAAATTTACTCATTTGAAAAATTCCTTCTTTTTCTTCTTCTTCTTCTTCTTACTTTTTCTTAGAACGTATTCTTCGAACAATCCAAGTTTGATTTGACATATAACATCTAAATGCATACGTGCTAGACTTAAGATCATTTACTTTTTATTCTTACGTATAAGAAGAAGATAAAAGAAAAAGTAGGAATAGATGAGAGAACTAACCTTCTGCTGATAATTCGAATAAAATGAAAGAGAGAGGGAGAGAGAGAGAGAGAGATAAATTCGTGTCAACAGAAGCTGAAGAAGTTCTTGCATCTAAGAGCATTAATGTAAATTAGTTGGAAGATTGTTATATCATCGTCCTTCGCATGAAAATCTATAAAATACCATGTGTAATCCTTAGATAGAGTAATTTGTAAAATGTTGTAGAAAGGGATGAAAATAATTTGTCCTTGATGTTTAATACGAATCACTTTGACGTAATAATAGTCGGATAATTCGTTTGATCATTCCATTATACAATGTATAGTTCGTCGTTGATTTCATTAACGATTTCGATCTTGTCTTCGGTTTCTACCCGAATCAAGTACCATCTACGAGACGTAATAATTGTAGATTAAGCATACCGTCTATACAGAAACGTCTAGCTTGCTTGAACGTATGCGAGTTAACCGCAATTGCTCGATTCGCATCTACAAAATTACGGAACCTATTCTATGTCTTCTCCATGGCAAATATAGGCAAATCCTATTCCGTTCTCTCTATGCTTGTACTTACACGACGTCGAAAATTTGTCCTAAAGGACCACGACAAGTTCACCTTAAAAGAGAGAGAGAGAGAGAGAGAGAGAGAGAGAATTCATGAGAACATGGAAAATAATTAGATATTGTAGATCGAATAATTGGTACCTTAATATTAACGTTGAATTTATTTTTGTCTAACAATTAATTCAATGACGTGAATTTCTATTTGTGAAAATAGATATGATTATCGAAAATTATTTTTATAAAGATTATACCCAATGTTATGTTGTATTTATTATATTCGTCGATATCATTTTTATTTACAAATTTTTGTTAAATTTTATTCTAATATTTTGTCCATTTCATTTTTGTTGTCACTCTCTTCACCCACGATACATCAACGTATTTATTATTTTTCATTATTTATTTTTTTTTTTTTTAATATTAATTATTAGTTGATCGATTATCGACTTATCGAAACGAACTATTGAATAGTCTTAAATTAATGTCCGTCACAATTTTAATTGTGATTCCATTGTGTACCTTTAGAAATTGCATCGTTAGAATAAAACATTGACGAACGAACATGACGAGTACGAAATTAGCTATCAAGATTAGTTCTCTTGGATTTTCAAGCGTCGATCCTTTGTAAACGAGTAGAGTTTTTAATCGTGATCAACGACTATTTCACTTTCCCATCAGTAGCACGCTGCTTTTCTTGAGATTAACGAGACTTTGCGGAGGGGAAAAGAAAAACGATATTATCCTGTGTACCGTAAATAAAGCTACTTTGGAGAAACTTATTCTCGATGATTCGAGATATTCTTTTTTTTTTCTCTTTCTTCTGTTTGTTATGATATAGCGTAATTAAAGTCAGTTTTTTTGCAAAAAAAAAAAAAAAACGCAAAATTATAATAACGTTTTATTATAAAAATCTCATCGATAGAATTTGTTCGTTTCGTTAAAATTTGACCAAGAAACTCTTGTACAAAGTTTACATACTAAATTTGCGCTATCTAAACAAGAATGTTTACACGCTATTAAGTTAGCAGATAGTGAACAGCATTTAATAATAAGCAAATAAAATGAATTTCTTCTGATTCTTGAGCAAATAGTTTTGCTACCAGATCCGAGCGTATGTTAACGCTCGAATGCTTCCAAAATTAATGACTAAATATGAAATTAACGTGTGGCCATTAGTCATGTTACAACATCATGAAGAAACTTAGTAACTGTTTATAATTGTTATAATAAGTAATTTAAATATTTGATTAAATTATATCTTATGTTTCTATTGACTTATCTAAGATGATATATTTTCATTATAAAATTATTTATAAATCTTTGAAAATTAATTGTACGAATTTAACGAATGATTTCAATAGGTTTAATCAAATAACAATGCGTATATGAGCCAGGGAATCAATTGCTATTATACCAAATGGAAATTAAATGAATCCGTTAATGTAATAGGAACGAGCAAAATAATGAAGCCGAGTTAGAAGGAATTTCCTGGAATATGCAAATCATATCAAATGGATCACGCGCGTAGGTACGTAACGTTGAAGATACTTGGGTGATAACTAAGTATCATTATCGTTTTGCTTAACGAAACAAAATCAACTTCTTCCATATCATGAACAAGTATTTTATAATGTTTTATTGTTTTCCTTTTATAATTTATTTTTTCTATACTCGCATAATACTTTGAATAGTTTTTAATTAACATAACTTTTCTCATAATTTAATTTACGTGTATAAAAATTGTGTGTATTAAAAAAATATCAATTTTTAAAGATGTTTTATAATAATATTAATTTTTATTTGTAATAAAAAATTTGCATAAAATATTTTCCCTAAGATTATAAATATTTAATTAAAATTTAAAGGTCTTAATTTTCTGTTTTTTTTTTTTTTTTTTTTTGGAATAATATAATTTTATTTAGATTTTATTCCTAATCAAAAATGTACGCGAAGCATTTTGTAGGACGAAATCGTATCAAACATTTCTCCATTCTGTTTCTCGTACGGTCGGTTGAACAAAGCGGTTCTTTGCTTTTTCATTCTCTCTTTTTCTTTTAAAAGACGCACGTTTACGAGAGCAAACGACGAAAAAACGCATCGCAAAGTGCATTTATTTTTTTCGTGAATTTTTTTTTCAACTTTTTCTAAACGGATGGTTGGGCAGGAGGTAGAAATCTCAAAATCTCACGTTCGATTTAAAACGGTTTTCTCGGTCCTTTTCTTGCAATTTTCAAACGAAATAGAATAAGCAAAAAAAAAAAACATATATAATGGAGTTAGAAATAAACGAGTTTTATTGTGAAATAAATTGTAGGGATCATCATTTTGTGTGTATGTTAGTTCTCGCGTAAACCAACTATACGTGTATAAAAAGATACGTAAGTTTATTGTAATACGTGTAAAAGAAAATATAATTTTATTTGAACAATAATTACAATTAATATTCACGTTTTCGTAAATATTATTTACAAGCAAATAAATATTTAAAATTATTAAAAATTATAAAAAATATTATAATAAATATAATAAATATGATATTAAAAATATAAATATTTAGTAAATTACGTATTCGTAAGTAGAAATTCTTTTTGTGTGCGTACATTTTATTTTTAATCAGTAATTTGTTGTGTGTGATCTTAGATATTTTATATTTATTAAAAAAATGATAGAATACTTGATTTGTTAACAATAATCTCGATCGTGGTAGATCATTTTATCAATTCGATTGAATTATCGTGTGTCACGAATATTCCTAAGTCAGAAAATGTTATATCAAAGATTTGGAGGATAGATGTTGATGTTCGATATGGTTTACATTGGTGGTGAGGATTGATTACAAGGCGCAAAAGATGGCGGAAATGAGGTGAATTCCGTGTCCCTTTCATAGCGATACATCATATCCACATTCTGTAGCTTCTGAGTCGATATAATCAATCCGCATTACTGCACAGATTCGCTTTAATATTATCTCATAGCCGAGTCGACCAAACCTTCTCGTGTTAAATATAAACAATATCAAATTTAATTCAAATTTATTAAATATTAATTTTATATGTTAATCAAATAAATGTGTTTTCAATTTTAAATTTACTAGTGATAATATATTTGTGTAAAATTGAACAATTTAAATAACACATTAGAGATATATAGAATTTAAAATAATATTTATATAACAAATAATACCTTAATATTAAATACAATTATTATTATTAAAAATACATAAAATGAATTCTAATGTTCCATTTGATAATTTACTATAACTGATTAAAATAGAAAATAATTTATCACTCATCGACTATAACAAGTTTCTCATTTGTATGTTCCATTTATTAACATTTTATAAATATTATTTCATAAAAATAAAATAAAATAATTAACTATAATATATAGTTAGAAATGATAATCAAAATGAGGTGAGAAGAGGTGTTGTATAGGAACAATAAACACCCGAATGAAGCAAGATGTGTTTGCGGTTGTTATCAAGTAGTACGAGTCGATGATATTGCAAGCCAATGCTATTGACGGTCATCTAAAGGGAACTAACATCGCGTCGATCGTTCCTAATCGTGTATGTTTACGATGGATGAATCGAATGGACGTGGCTTACGGCATCCGTTCCAGGTATATCGTCTACAAGCTAGCACGGTATAAGATGGATCGTCGATTGTGTAAAGCATTATTCGACAGGGCACGCAGAATCAATTATCGTTAGGATCGTTCGTTATTCAAGATGTACGAGCGTGCCCGTTCATTTTCACTATATGTTGGTGTTGGTATCCTACTAACATAAAGATAAATAGATAATAGTATCGATACTCGATTTATCTTTTAGTCTAATACGATACGTGTGAAATGTAACGTGTTAACAAGAAATAGTTTTCTCAATTACATGAAAATTAATGAAGTTTATTTATATTCTAATTAATATAATGTGAATTGTTTGTGTGTGTTTTCAGTAGAATTAGACTGATATAAAATTTTCTTAATTGAAAATTAAAATAATATGATTTATTTATTTATTAAAAATATCAAATGTTATACGTGACAAGTTTATTTTCAAATGAATTTTTATTCGTATAATAATTTTCTACTTAAAAGCACGAAATATGTTTTTTTTTTTTTTTTTTTCATTTTGGTCAAAGACACATACACACACGTATACGTAATTATATGGATATTCATAATCGTGTGCAGTGAAATTAGGAATGCTTTATACGTTTAGTAAGCAAGCGTGAAGTTTCGTATTCTCTTAAAACATACTGACAACTAAAGTATTTCGATAGTTACACCACGTTTCGAGAAAGGGGAGTACATATTATCAATAATTAAACGCCTTTCAAAGCTTAGTTTTCGTACAACTTGAAGAATTAGTTAACTGTACCTACTCAACAATGAATTCTGTGTTTCAATCTTCATATTTTATGAGTCAAGAGAAATCATTCTTTTTCCGAACGTCTTCTACTGAACATCAAGATCTATGAAATAATAAAAAAAAAAAAATCATTGATCAACTTTATCTTGAGATGAAAATTCTTGAATAATTTTAACAAGAAAAGAAATACAATATTTAAGTAAGAAAGAAATTGGAATAAATGAAAAGGGGCGATAAAGAAAAAAAGGAAAAAGAGAAAGAAAAGAAAAGAGAGAAAATAAAACAAATAATAAAAAAGAAAGTTAGATCCATACTTAGGTCGGTAACCTCGAGCTTGCGTAGTTTTGCGAAGGGCGTCGAAGCTTTGTTAAAGGGACAATTAGCATTATGTATATTGCAAGCAGGTGCAGCAGCAGTAGTAACAACAGCAGCAACAGCAGCAGCAATAGTTTAGTACGATAGTATTACTAAAGTCAAAAATGTTAGGAAAAAAAATGTCTCTCATTGGTCAGTTTTCTCATGAACAGAGTATGCGGCTACTACAATTTCTATTCGTTTAGTGATCATCGTTTGAACCATTCGATTCTCTCTATTCTCATTTTAAGTTCATCTTGTTACGAAATTCGACGAACGAATCGAAGTCAAATCGAGACTGAGAAAGAGAGAAAGATTATTCCCACCTTTGTGACGTAATGAATGTAATTTTACACGTTCGATATTTCTTTTTTTCTCTATTTCTCTCTTTTCATTTGAACCACAAAATCGATATCTCGTTGTTATTCCATCTTTCTTTACGTTTATTACGATTACATTAATTTATGGAAAAATATCTGGTATTATATCTTGTAATTGATTCATACCTATGCTATTTGAAAACGATTAACTACGGGAAATTCAATCTAATATCATCCGCAAAGATCGTATTTTATCGTATCATCTAATTTATAGAGCTTAACAACGATAATACAATGAAAAATCATTTTAATCTATCTATCTATCTATTTATCTCTCATTTTATTTTACATAATTAATGGATACTCAAAAATCTCTCATATTTTTTCCCCCAGAAACGAGCTTAACGATGATAATAACGACGTTGTTACGAATGGTACTATTTCAATAAAGCACCAAAAGCAAATTTGACACCAAATCATTGGTCCGAATTTAACTTCCCCAATCCGTCGTCATCATATCCGTCCGATTCGTGCTTATAATTCTAATAATTCGTACTTTAATAGTGGATACGAGTGATGAATATCTCGATGATATTAGTCTGCTTTTTGATTATTTCAAAATTCGTTTTAACGCTTGACGAAATCAAGCTTATCATGGATGCGTGTTTCGATAGGTACAATACGGTAATGGTGTTTGTTTTAAGAGGTAAATCGAGTAACGGAAAATTCGAATCATAACGAGTAGTATAATTAATTGACCTCATTTTACGTTCGACACGAGTAGAATATTTCTATCACTGTCATATTAATTTGAAATTTTATTTTCATTTATATTATGTGTGTTTATATATATATTATATTTATTCCACAAGAAGGTGATTGCACGCAATATTTTTTAACGAAGCTCGCTAACAAGATTACAAATCTTTCCTTGTATTTTCACGTTCTTTTAATTATAATTATATATTTTTTTTTTTTCATCTAATCTAAATATCATATTACCCATGTGACTGACAGCTCTTCTATGAAGGATTATATTTATTCCTAATTTGTTTCTTTTTTTTTTGTTTTTTGTTTCTTTCTCTCTCGTTTTCTTCCAATATATCATAACCGATGTTGAGACTAGCAATGACGTGGAGGTCGACGTATCACACTTAAAAAATTAAGCGCGTTCTCATTAGTCTTTCGTCGTAGCACCCAACTCCACGAGTGAGATTTATATCACGAACCAGTATGAAAAGGTGAATAATTTTACAAACGCTTTCAAAAACACTCGTCGAGTGTAAATCCGAAAGATTTGAGAGAAAGAGAGAGAGAGAAAGAGAGAATGTCGAAAGGTGGCTAACGGTGTGCCCATTCAGTACGCATTTAATATTAAAACGAGAAAAAAAAAAATACGCGACAAAATGATAGAACAAGCAAAAGTGAAACAACGCCAGCGATGAGGAAAGCAACAAAACTATATAACGAATAATTCTACTACAAGTTACAACTACTACTATTACGCTTTTGTTTCGACGGTCAACCCCCTAATCGTTAACATTATGTAACATTTTACAAAAGTGTTTAAAACACCATTCAAACAAGGACACGCGTGTGCTGGTTATAGTGTCACATAAAAGAACAAAATAAAGAAACGGAAAGAAAGAAGGAGAGAAAGGAAAAAAAAAAGGAAAGAAAATGAAAATTGGAGAAAAAGGAAAAAATGTGCTTTGAGCTTTTATTCGTAGTAGCAGGATTACGTTTATTTCGAGACTCGAAACGTTTTAATGTATTCGCGTTAACGCTCCTTTTTCTCACGAAAATTACTATATGACCACACACACACACTCTCTCACATATATACACACACACATATGTGAATAAACATACTTGAAAAACACGTTAGTACTTACAAGTCATAATTATCGCGTGTTTAAGGTATCTGCCGAATATAAGTGCGACAATTGACATTTTTTTTCCAGTGACGTTCAGGAAACTAATTAGCTACCGCATAACGACTCGTAAAAACGAACAAAAAGGAAGTCTTGTAATTAGGCAAGCTTTTCCTCGGCCCTGTTAAAACCTTCTTTTCTCATATTCTCTCACCCTTTTTCTGATTCTCTATCGATTCTTGAAAACATATAAACACGTTTCTTATACGTTTTCAATTAAATGAATAGACGACACTCGTCCTTCGAACGAGTACTTCGATCGGAAATTCTATAGATCCCATCTTCAAAAAAAAAAAAAAAGAAAAGGTAAATCAATAAACAACCCTTAAATCACGAGATAACTAAGAACGTGCGAATGAATTTATGAGAAAATAATTGAAATATTTTCATTTTCTTTTCTTTTATTTTCTAACATTTGAATTTAAGTTACGAAAAAAAAAAAAACGAACTGTAAATGTAGACCATGTAAAAAACTGGTATAATGAAAAAAATCATTGCCTAATTGAACTTACCCTGAAAAGGTAACGTCCAACGATCTTCATAGAATTATAGTACGAAGAAAAATCGTTAGATATATTTTGTTAATTCGAAACACGAACTTCGAAAGTCGCGTATCGCGGAGCAGAGACGACCGCGGACTGGCTGCATTGGTGAGTTTGAAAGCTTGCAACCTATGGGGCGACATCTACGTAGATTCTACCACGTGTTCGTGGTGCTCGTGCCATCTGAAACTACCCTGCGCGTTTCAACCCCTCCCTCAAGAAAAAATTTAACTCATCCCCCTTTTCTCTATTACTCCTTCCATCTTCCTCTCTCTCTCTCTCTCACTCTCTCTCTCTCTCTCCCTCTCTCACTCAACTTTTATTTTCTTTATTTCTCTTTTTCACTCTAATGGCCGCTAGCAACGACTTTATGTGTAACTCGCGACGGTATTAGTAATGCACCTAGAAAAAAGAAAGCTTCGTGAGAGTTCTCTCTCTCGAATATTTTTAATCTCTCGATTTTCTCATCTTTTCGGATTTTTTGTTTTTATTTTTCTTTTTTTAAAGTGAAAACTTCTTTAGAATGATGGTGATTTGAAAAAAGCGAATGAAAATTCATGGTAACGGCAATGAAACGATAGAAACGGCTACGATACTAAAAAGAGACAAACATGTATATATCTATAGGATTTAGCATAAGAGAGAATGAGATAGAAGATGCATTTGTATCTTATTATCTCGGTCTCTTCTTTATGGGGTGCTTCGTAGACCCAACTCCTGGCTACTAAGTGTAATAAATGTATGTGTTCTATGCGACTGCATACTACGAAGCGTAGACTCATATTATTTCAATACAAATACTTAAAAATATCAGTTTGTTCTTTGTCTGGCCACTAGACTATCTACGTTTCTCATAAGTAAAATTGTATCATAATCTCAAGTAAATTGTGTGTGTGTGTGTTCATCACTGTCCATGAGCGATAAAAAAATTACATAAGAACGAAAAAATACTAAAATTTGAACGTTATAATCTTAAATTCTATTAATTAGATAAATTATTACCGTTCCACACATGCGCGACATTGGAAAAGTCCATATCAACAACATTGAATAAAAGTATATTCATAGAGGATAATGACTCAGTTTTAGGCCGATATTAAATGCCGGTAATGGGCCGATAATAAATGCCGGTAATGGGCCGATAATAAATGCCGGTAATGGGCCGATAATAAATGCCGGT
>NW_015148995.1:747833-882091 GCF_001465965.1 Polistes dominula | reverse complement strand
AAGTTTTCAACTGATTCTCATTGATTTTTTCAAACATGCAAAAGCACGTTCAGATCATTCGTGAGCTTTGAACGAGACTCGTAATATCTTTTTGCTTTTCAAATAGTTTCCTTTGCTTTTTCCGGCACTTCTTCTTCTTCTTCTTCTTCTTCTTTTTCTTCTTCTTCTTCTTCTTCTTCTTCTTCTTCTCCTCTGTGTTTCGACTATCTCCGGTTCTTTTATTTCCCCTTTTCTTCTTGATTCTTCCAAGAAAAGTGCATCCTGTTTTCCAGGGGGAGCCGCAGAGTCAACTATTTGGAAGGGAAAGTCAAACAAACGCGAAAGCCGATGACGGTGAGCTTTTACATTGGTAAAAGGAAAGAAAGACAGAAAAATATATATATATATATATATATGTTTTTACCAGAAATGGTACCGGATGTATACAATTTCGAGCAAGTGAAATGGGATTTGAAAAAACAAAAGAAAGACTATCCTTTTACCTTTTTACTCAAAACAATTCACTCTCTCTTTCTCTCTCTCTCTCTCTCTCTCTAGGATTATAATAATGGTACGCTCAGTGGTTTATTTTAGTTTTTGAATAAGTGAAAGGGTGATACCAGATTTTTTCTCTTCTACAGAAATAGCTCGTTCATACGAAATGACTGTATATAATTTTTGCTTTATGTATCATATCTTTTACCCTTTTCTTTTTGTACAAGTGCCATTACTCCCACTTGCATTTGTTTAAAATCTACTACTAAGTTTCTTCCTTATTTTGAAAAGAAAATAGAAAAATTGAATAAAAATAGTGTGTAATGAAGATTTTGATTAAACTTAATTACGATCTTGAAGCTTTTAATGTTGTATAAAATTTAGTTGGTTTTTTTTTTTTTTTTTTTCATTTCTGTTTTTAGTATTTGAATTACGATTTATATTATTATTAATATATTTTTTTGAATACGATTCGATAAGTGCACCGACCCAGTTGTAGGACGCGTCGTCCAGGCGACGGTGAACAATTTGTGGTGTTTTTAACAAAATCAATGCGGCCGAGTCTTCGAACTCTGGACAACGGCCAAATCCTGATTTCGGCTGAAACGAAGAGTAGAGGTCCGTTAGAACAACTCCGCGATTTCATCTCGCGAGACTTTTCCTACCCTTTTACACGCTCGCCAATAAAAAATATCTACACAATTCTGGTTTGGGGAAAGATTAATGGTATGAAGAGAGAAAAGATCATAGTACGGTAAATAAAGTCTGTCGTAAATATGCCTTAGCATTATTATATTCCTTTCTCTCTCTCTCTCTCTCTCTTTCTTTCTATATCTTACTGGTTCTATCTATCTTTCACTTTTTTATTACTCAGTGAAACCTTAAAAAGTTCTTTTAAGAAACAGCTTCGTTTAACATAACCTTAAAAATCTCTTGATTTTTATTATCGTCTATCATCTCTTATACTCTTCCTTACTATTATGTTAAGTGTTATTAGTTTTATTATTATTATTATTATTATTATTATTATTATTATTATTTTGCATTTTCCAAATTTTTCTTCTCGCATTTGCGATGTTTGTGGATATTACAGGCTAAGCAAAGCCATGTTTTGTTTTACCGCTTCATGAATTTTCGAAGTATACCAGTTGTTTTTAGTATGACTGCACTTTTTACGATTCTACGTATGTATGATTGAATGCTGAGGATCTGTATTTTTTTGATAAATATTTTTATGGTTATTTCTGTAACTGATATGGTTATTTGTACAATTGCTATGTATTTTCTTTTTAATTTTGTCTAATATTTTAATGTCCGGCTTATTGCATGTTTATTGTCCTATTTGTATAGTCTTAATCTAATCAATTTTATATTTATCATATTTATCATGTTTATCATTATTATTATTATTTTTAGTAGTAGTAGTATTGTATTAGTAATAATAAAATAAATAGAAAAGAGCGTAGAACTCATGTCGAAAGAATAGTCAAGAGAAGAATAGAATAACAGCAATTTTAGGGTACATACTTGAAAATAGTCTTGATATAACAAGAAACTCGAGACTGAATAATGTCCAGTTATATTTTTTGAATTTCCTGGACGACTGAAACTCATTCTTGGACCTTTTCAACCTCTTTCATTTCATTTCTTTCGACGACCTTTCTTCTCTTACTTTAAGAAAGAGGTCGTGCTTTGCAAGCCACTACCACCACTACCACTACGAGCAGTACTGTAAATGTAATATGACGGTACCGCGTTCCCTAATACATTTTAAAATCCTGCGAGTGGAGATTCTCATGCGGTAGATCAAGCACGTAGCCTTTTGGCTTGTACATACTAACATCATTTTTGATGACTCCGAGACTCCCTTATTAGTTTATTTTTCATTCTTATTCTTTTCTTATTCTTTCTATTTTCTTTCTTAATGATATAATAGATCAAGAACTCCAGTAGAATATTATTCAATTTAAGAATAATAGCTTTTCTTTCTTTTGTATTTTAAAATAAAATTGTTCTCGGACAAACGTATCATTTATTATTAATTATGACACTTTCATGAATATATATATATATATATATATATATATATATATATATATATATATATATATTTATTAGAGTTATTAATTACATATTATCTTATTGTTAATAAACGTTATAAAGATTTATATATTATTTCTTATTATATTCGAATGATCTTTAATCATTTTGTTTGATAGGATTGTTAAGCGTCTACAAATCGTTGTCCGAAACAGACTATCCTTTGTCTTCTGTTGTGACAGATAATATCGCGTGAGTTGGACGTAAGTACCTTAGCGCGCTACCTCGTAAGCCAACGTAAGTCAACCGAACTTAGGTCAACGTCCTATCTAGTATGTCAATAACGTTCTGTGGCTTCCAGGCTAATCACCATTTATAGACGATAATAGGATAATGAACAATAGATAATCACCAGATATAAGCTAATAATCATGATATTATCTTAAGACAATATATTACATTTAAAAATAAAACAAACAAAAAAATACCACAATTACATCTGGACTTTCGATAAATATTTTTTCAAATTTTAATTAATAATAATATAAATTATTGCCTTTAATATTTACATAAAAAATAATTATCACAATTTATAACTTTGAAAATTTCTAGAGCTTAATTTAATTTAATAATCCAATTTTTTTGCTTTCGATCGATATGTCATAAAAAAAAATGGAAGTAACTAATATTTTGAAGAAAAATTAGGTTTTTTATTTTGTGTATTTCTCTCTCTCTCTCTCTCTCTCTCTCTTTATGTCTTTGGGTGGAATAAGAAGGAAAATTACGTTACGACGTTGTAATGTCGAGAACGAGATATCTTAGTGGTGTTGGTGGTGGTAGCAGCACGCAGACCTTTTCCTTTCCTTCTTCGTAGTTTCAAAACGATACAGTGGGATACTCAGACACGAACTTTAAGGGACTTTGCCGGGGCTAATGGGTATGTCATTTCACGAATCTACGATCGCATAAAGCGAAGAACTGTTCTCTCTCTCTCTCTCTCTTTCTCTGTATTTCTCTTGTGTCCCAATTCTCGTTGTGCTTTCAAATTCTTATTCCATTCTCTTTTGCTTTCTGCTTTCTTTTCTGTTTTTCTTGTTCTTTTTCTTTTTTTTCTTATTTTTTCTCTTCTTCTCCTCTTTATTCCCTTCGTTTTTTTAGAAGCTTCCCTTTATTTCCTTCCTCTCGACTCGCACACCTCCTCGAATACGCGTTCCGCGATTTTCGCAAGGCTGCTCAACCGCATAACCTCGTTACTGTATCTCCTCGCGAACTTTTCCGAGATATAGCAAGTCCCTTTTTAAATTCTTAACATTCTTACCGATTCAACTAAGATTTAAAAATACAATGGAATAAGATACAAGGACAATTTTCAATGAATATTTCTTGGGTAAGGTTTGATCAATATTACCAACGATATATTTCTCATTCATTTCTATAATTAACGCTAAACATACATTCAGTCAAATAACCTATTCTTAATTTGGAATTGAAATTGTTTGCTTAATATTAAATCTATTCTTTACTTGACTCGATTAACATTATAATAATATTCGTTAATGATTAAATTTGTTTTTATTAAAGACCAGCTGCTACTAGTACAGATGAACGATCCTATAGAAATATTGGGAATATCTTTATCATTTGATAAAACTGAGAGATATTTATATAAATACTAGGGCTGAAAAAAGGGACAAATGAGATAGATGGCACGAGGAACAATTGTTAACGTTAGGATTCCGAAATTTGAGAGAATCGACTGATCTCGATGCAAAACACCCGATCACGTAGAGCAAGCAGTGAACAGTAGTACTTCGTAACAGTAGCTCGAAATTAATCGAACCGAATAGGATTTACACGGGGTATATCGAATTTATCGAATGTTCCGAACGTATCATGATAAGAGTATAATTGTTAGTCAGTTCATTCGTTCATTGTTATATTTCCACTTTCCTACACGATTAATCATTAATAGAGAGTATCAAATTTATCACGAAGATGATTTACGTTTATCATCACCAACCACGAAATTCGATCTATGTCAAATGATTTTCCAACTGGTATTTTCGAAACATATTAAAAAAAAAAAAAAAAGAAAAAGAATGGAAAGGAAAGAGTGAGAGAGATAGAGTAAGTCGTCATTAATTTCGTAGCTAGTCTTAATTAGAAACTTTCGTATATAAGGCTCTACTAATCGCAAGACAAGAGCACAAAAGCCGAGTTCAGGTTTTTGAGGTTAACAGACGCGTTTCTCTCGATTCCTCTTTCATCCTTTTACTTTGGTTCACCAATTCGGTTCTCCAACTCTTTCTCACTCTTTCTCTCTTTTTCCTCTATTTCCCTTTCCCCTCTCCTCCCACCATCCACAGTCTTCTCAACGATTTTCTTTCTCCGACACTCAATGCTCGTAACGTCGAAACACTCTTCGCATTTTCGAGGCTTCCAACGTAGACCGCGGAAGGATAGAAGGTAGAGCGGTAATTCAACCAAAGTTCCCTAATTAATCAGGCTCCCAATTAGTTGAAGTAACGAAGGTCCGAACGTTATACCGCAGGACCTAGAAGGAGAGAGAGAATGAGTAGAAACTGGAGAAGGAGTGAAATAGAAACGAAGATGTAGAGAGAGAGAGAGAGAGAGAGAGAGAGAGAGAGATGAAGTATTACTTCAAGAGAAAGAGAAAAGGAAGAGAGAGAGAGAGAGAGAGGAGTTGTACAGTCAGTCACGTTGAAGTCGATCGACAAACGAGTTGCCCGATTTCCTTCGAAATTACGTTTCGTGTTCCAATAGCCCTCTCTTCGATAAAGAGAAAAAGAGAAGATAAAAAAAAGAAAAAAAAAGATAGGGGAGGGAATGAGAGAGAAGCTGATTCAGAGGAATTAGCCGTCTCTTCGGGACGTCACACGTTCTTCGAAGTACGATTTACAGTTAAACGCCGATATCCGAAAGCACTTTTATCTACCCATTAAATTCGATCCTCATCGTCGCGTCTGATTATCGAATTCGTTGCCGGAGTGGAAGAGAGAAAAAGGATTTGACAATAAATGAATTCTTTTTTTTTCCTTCTTTACTTTCTCTTCCTCTCTCTCTCTCTCTTTCTATTTTTTTTGTTCAATCTTTATCTTCATTTCCAAAAGTTTCCACGTAAATTTGCACCAACCGAGGCGTTCTGTAAAAAAAAAAAGAAAAAAATTGCCGAATAATTATTTGCTTTCTTTTTCTTTTTATTTTTTTTTCTTGTTTGATTCTATTCTTTTTATTTTTCCAAACCAAGAAAATAGTTCTTCTGTATTACGTAAAGTATGGTTAAAACTGCCTTTGACATTTAAACGACGCTAACCCGCCTATGAGATTCGATCGATGTTAAATTACGAGCCTCGGGGGTGATGTTTTCAGAAATTGTTCTTACGGTTTCTTGGATGTTAAGGTATATAGAAGTCAGCCAAGTTTCTCTCTCTCTCTCTCTCTCTCTATTTTTCGATCTTAAAGTAGGTTAGGAAGCAGATAGAAAATAGTAAAAGCGTTGACTCTCAGTATCGGGCAAATTTACTTCCTCAGGTAGTTCATTCAAAAAGATCCGAACAATAATTTTGCTATAAAAGCAATCATCCAGCTTTTCTTTATGAAACGACTATAATTCGATGGCTTTGTGTATCAGTTTAAAACGACGAAAACAAAACTCTTAATCATTGCCGAATGAAAGGAAACATTTTATTGCATAATTTATGTTTTCCCCGTAATCTGATTCAAATCACGAATAGGATACGGTACGCATATATAATCTATACGTGTGTGTATGTTGGTAGATATACGTATAGTATTTCAAATTGGTTATCTCTGTGAATTCTCTTGAAATATAACGTTCATAGAATTTGCGCAGTTATCTTGTTATCGCGTTCGCGACATATTATTCACGTTGGTAAGCTTTGTTAATGGCCGGATCTAGTCTAAAGTATTTTAGAAATTAGTCGAATACATATACGCAAACCTACCATTTACACCAAGGTATATTTATACTTATCTAACCCATTCACGTACATTAATAGATACATTTACTTACACATTACATTGTTATTTGTTAGGTGTTAATATATATATATATCTCTCTCTGTAATAGAAAACGTTAGTTTAACGACTCGAACAACTTTGCGAATAGAATTATAGGCTAGAGACTGATAGGTAAAATAAGATTACTTTAGGTGACACCAATTGACCACAAACGATAAACGTTTATCGTTCAGAAACACCTATTTTCTCTGTACAAATCACGTAATTTCCTATAAAGTGCATTAATTGCAGCCGTGGCGAATGGTTTGTTCGTGGCTTGCGTTAATTTTCTACGATAGAGCCGACAATTATAACGTCTAATTATGTAATATAATCCGATTTATCTACGAGCCCCGATTAAAGTATAAACTTATGAAAAGGTTGGACCTTTAACCAAGCAACCAGCGAATAAATTATTCTTTGCGATCTATAAGCTGTAGTTGTAGTTGTAAGTGTTGTTACCAACACTTTATGTAAACTTAAACTTTTCAAAGAACAAAGAGTAGTAAAACGAGTAGTAAACTGATACAACTTTTCGTCGATGAAAAATAACTTTCTAAAAAAGAAGTTTTTGTTTGATAATTTTCTAAATAAATGAAATAATATATTTATATCGAACAAATTATCGACATTTTTATTTGTTTATTTAGCGATAAGATACTTGTGATGATAAGTATAATTAAATTATAAAATAAAATAAAAAATAATGAAAAATGTGAACATTGAAGTGGAATAAAATATAAGTAGAATAATAAATGAACGATAAAGCGTAGAAAACATATACGAGAATATGTATGAGCTTTTAAAGCTAATGAAATCATGAATAGATAAAAAGAGGATTCTTTCAACGAAATAATGGTCTTGGTTTCATGTTTCTACGGCTTTTCGTTACAAAAATACATCAACTTGAATTTTTCGTTTATAATTTTAAATAGATATGTTCGAAAGTTGTTGTTAACATGTGTACGTAAAAATAAAATTAATAAATTACGTAAATTTCAAGATTTTAACTCAAAATCGTTATGTTATTGAATTAGTCTTTTATTTGTGTGGGTAAATTTGTGTGAGATTAAAAAGTAACACACGAACGAATCGTAAATATTATTTTAAAAGGCAAATTTTCCTCTATTTTTTTTGAAACATAAATAAAAATTTTATAATAAAAAAAGTCCGTAATGGATAATTTATAAAGAACATCTTCATAAGTTATTTAGAAATTGAAAAAGTAAACAATAATTTTTATTAATGATTTAAAAATAATTTTCTCTACAATATATAATTTAAATATATGTATGCATTAAAATAAATAATATTTTATACAAAGGATAAATGAGTGTGTGTAAGTTAAAAAGATCCATATACTGAAAGGCCTTTTTTTTTCTCTTCATTCCAGATTTCAGCCTGTATAACCAAATAGTTTTGTCCAGAATACTAATAATTTTCGAAAGCAATCGCAATTCTCGAAATAACAGACGAAAATATTTGCAAGCATTTATTTCACATATATTCTGTTCTTTTTATTTTCCTCAATACATAGATATAGTGAAAGCTCGACTCTGTATGATCATATTTGCATATAAACGATTGGTCAAAGTTCCTCTTTCCGATGCTTATCGTGATTGCTTTTATCGCATTCCACTTATCTATTCTCCTGAGACGTCCGTTGAATTATTTCCGATATGGAAATATATATATTTAGATATGATTTTGCGTATATGTGAGTTATAATAATACATATCGAAAGTTTGAAAAGGAATTTAATTAACTTTGATAGTTCTTAGAATTCAATTACTAACATACTAAGTTAACTTTTGTTTTTAACAGGTAATACTGTTTTAAATCAAATAACTAATAAATAAAATATTTAATTAACTAGTAAAAGTTAAACTCAATATAATATAAAATTAATTAAAATTCGTCAATAAATGTTGTTACATTCATTATGAAGAGTTTCATAAATATAAGCATAAAATTTGCGTTTAACAAGTATATTACTAACCCATGTTTTGAGGGCTGTTTTTTTTTTTGGCCTTTCGACATAATTTTTTAAAAAGGAAGAGAGATAGAAAAAAAAAACATAAATGAACATTTTAACGAATATTTCTGTCCACCGAGAAACTCTAGTTAGACGATCGTTAATAAAGACTCCTGAGATTTGCGATATGCTTGTAAGTCGATAATTATGAGAGAGCGTGCTTGTAGAAGTAGAAGGACCCCGGGAGTCTTTTCCCGTGATGAAATTTTTTCAATCTCGCAGGAATTCCATGGGGAATAGAGCGTTGAAGGTTAGCTAGCTAGCTAGCTACCTAGCTATCCAGTTAAATTCTTGCTTACTTCATTAGCCCTTCAACTGTAGTGAAAATGAAAATAATTATTCCTCGTTATTTTCAAGCAAATATTCTATTATTTATTTTATTTTATTTTATTTCATTTCATTTCATTTATTTACCAATGTCGAATTATATTTTATTTAAAAAAAAAAAAATATTGATTTATTGTAAAATCTTAACTGCTGTAGTATTCGATGTAATTAAAAAATGATATAGGAGAATTTTAATATTTTACGCACGAATTATTTATTACACAAATATCGATTTATTATAAAATCTTTGACATATTAAAAAAGAATTGCATTTACGTTAATCTATTTATATATTCGTATTAATTAATAAAATAATTAATTTCTTTTTTTTTTTTAGATTCTTGTATTCAAAAAGCTTCTGAAATTAAATTTTGTCGACATTTTTTTCAATTAAATATGCTAAAGTTGAGGAAGTACTTATACGTACCGGTCTAACACCGTTATCATCCAACTTATCAAGAATCGTTTCTCGATTCTATTCTACTACCTGAACCGAGTATTCTTTGAAAGAGCATTTCTACATTTTCATTGGCAGAACGCCTCGAGCCAGCATTCGCAATCAAAAGTTTTTGTCAAGGGTCTGAGAAACTCGAGTTGCTCTCAAATACGACAAACTCTTCCAGGTTTTTCATTTTACAAAGCTTCATGTCAAAGATTGTTTGTTTTTTATATTTTTATTATTATTTTTTTTTTTATTATTATTATTATTTTTGTCAAATAATGTCAAGAATTATTCCACAAAGAAAGAAAACTTTTTCGTAGAGTAAACGACACAGTTTTTTCTAAATGATCAATTCAAAAGGTTCCCAGGTAATTGAACTTCTTTTTATTTTTAGATCATAATTTTTGATTTGACGAGTGTGTGTTTATGTGAGTGTGATTTAAGAATGATTAAAAAATTTATTTAAAAAAAAAAATAATTCATCGATTCATTTTTATCGTTGGTAATTCTAGCGAATAATCTTCGAATTAAAAATCCAAGATCGTAGTTTCGTAGAAATTTATAGGACTGCAAGTTCGTACGCGATCAGTTATCCCTTCGGCGTTCCAACTGAGAATCACGAACCGTTCTCTCATACCTTATTCACCTGATATCGCAAACTAGCTTTTCGAAGACTGAGAGTCATGTATGAAAACGTACATACTACACACGTACACATATAAAACTTGGATCTCTCAATGCAACTTTCTTCCTTATATGTGTGTCTCTCTCTCTCTCTTTTTTTTCCTGAAAGGACCGGACTCTGATTACGTGCATTGCTGGCAGATGAGTCGGCATGTTCCTATTGTCTGAATCATCATAGAAATGGAACTTCTTACATGAAATTCACCCTTAATTAACCACTAACATTGATATGTGCATCGTTATCCTTAACTTCTTTTTCTTTTTTTTTTTTCTTACCTCACGTAATTCGTACTTTTCAACAAAATATTCGAATAATTGCATTTTTTTTCTCTATAAAAAAGATTATGCAGGTATAGACAGGTGGTCGAATATGTGTGGATATACGAGATTGAACAAACGTGTTCGTTGTTCGATTGTCCCCGTTGTAATACCAAAAACAAAAACAAAAATACTAAAAATTGAGAAACAGTTTCTTCGTTGAGAAAGAAAACGCAGAACAGTGTCATGGCAAAAGGAGGGTTGGGGCCCCGGTTTAAATGGTATCGTTCGAAATCAGATCACGTAGAGTTTGCAAGAGAGGGAAGGGAAGGACCGAAGGGTGTTTGAGTCCTAGCAAACCTTCCAATCCTCAACGATTTCTCTCACTATTGGAAATCTTTTGGTAAAAACAATCGCCTTAACCAAAGACCACCGTGCTTCTCGTAATTCAAACCTTCTCACGAATTCACGCCCCTTGGTCATTAATTGCCAAGTTTTTATACCCATTTAAATAAAATATACTAACAAGGTGTATAACCAGTTAAATAGTGATTAATTAAAAATTAGAATAAATATTTGTGAACAAAAAAATTATCAACCAAAGATTATCATTAATTAATTGTAAAAAATAAAAATCAATTTAAAGCATCGCTTTTCTAATTGGAATAATATTATAATTATTCTTAATTTCTGGGATACGAACTAATTATTTGCTGATATCATCTTCGAAATTACCGTAGCGAACAAATTGAAAGGGGGAAAAAAGAAATAAAAAAGAGAGGCGTTCTCAATTCGATGATGATGATAATGATGATGATAATAGTGATAAGGATAAAAAGAATAATAAAGAAAGAAAGAAGGAAGATGAAATGATAGGACAGGTTTGCACGCAAGAAGATTATTAAAAGCTCTCATTATTCCATTGAAATAGAGCCAAGAGCATGAGCACGATTGAAGTACCACCGGTGAGGTCGTCGTCGTCGTCGTCGTCGTCGTCGTCGTAGTACGCGGGAATTCTCGATTAGAAATTCTGCAACGACCGCTAACTTCTCTTTCGGTAGTACGTTATCGAAGTCGATAATCGAGAATCGAAAGAGCTCGAATGCAGTCCGTTCGATGGCTTAATTGCTCGTCGTTCTACTCGTATAATACTGGGATCCTGGTTGAAACGAAATTTTCACGCGTTAGATTTTAATTATACTACCAACTCGTCGTTTCAAATTTAGTATAATTCTGATGTAATTCTAATTGGATCGATCATCTTCCAATCTTTTATAAATACAATTTCTTCTTTAAAAAAAAAAAATATATATATATATACATGTGCAGGCAAAATGTGATCGAGCGGAGAAAGATATAATAACAAGAATTCATTAAAATTTGTTCGACGAGAGTGGCGTATAAAAAGTGAATTGTTTTACGAACGCTGATCGTGACGCACGGCAATTCTCTTCTCTCTTTCTTTCTTTCTCTCTCTCTCTCTCTCTCTCTCTCTCTCTCTCTCTCTCTCTCTCTCTCTCTATCCCTTTCCCTTTCTCTTTCCTTTTTCCCTCTATACTTTCACAAGCAATCTCGCTCAAATAATGGAGATACGTGAGAACAAAAAGCTTATCGATCGAATGCAAACGACATACTTACATACTTATGTATCAATCCTGCGTAATATGCGAGCCTCGTTGAAACACGGTTCGCAAGGATGATTCTCATTTCCATCATCCGCTGATGTAAAATCTATTGCATAGAGGGTACAAGATAATAATAAAAAAAATCTATATACATATATATAGGTTATACGATGCATTAGAGACATCGTTATTCGCGACAGAAGTACCGATCGGATAGATTCATCCTTTTTGGTACTGCTGCTGCGTTCACAGGGCGTAGAAGACTTCATATATTTTGTCTGTACGTATCGAAGTAGGATAGAAGGTACTACGTGGAACGATATCCAGCTGCAAAGTCGAAAAGAAAAATGGCCCGTCTTTTACTTTCTTCTCACTCTTTTCTCTTACCATACTTATTTCTTTTTCACTAGGAAAAATTCAAGCCCTACGATATATCAGATTGCGTCGCGTCTGAAATCGATGCTACAACTTTTGTCCAATAACGCGATACGTAAACGTTCTTTCTCTTTCTTTCATTCTATTTCTCTTTCTATTTCTCGTATACGCCTGGCTAACGCAGCAACTCGTGATATATATATATATATATATATCTATTTCTACGATATTTCCCAACCAGTCTACCAACCCTCAACCCCTGTAACTCCTTCCTACGAGCCAACTCAACCATTCAGCCACCAACCACGAGTGGAATCCAACGGATTATACTTCCACGAATCGACGATGCGTTTCACGAGGCGACATCACGTCCCACCAAACGTAAAATTAAGTTTTAACCCTTTCACCCTTTTCTTTTACTTCGTTTGCTCCGTCAAACGTTATCTCTTGTTCATCTTTTCAACATTAGATTTTTGTGAATTACACGCTACGTTACGAGTGACACTTTATTCGTGTTAAATAACAAAATTATACGAAGTGTAATTTTACTTTTACTTTTAAAATAATTTGACCAATATGTGTGTGGGAGAGAATGATAGAGAAATATTAAACGACAGTTCTTGTTTTGTCTTTTTTTTTTGTTTTTTTTTTATTAGAATATAAGTAATGTTTAATGAAATTGATATTGCTAGTACATCGTTACGTTTAATATCTCGTGGAATCGTAAAAATCAGTATCAGTGGAGATTGGTCGCATAGAACTTACTAAACTTTTTGATCTTGTTTCTTTGCTTTTTAGAAAAAGCCAAGAATGAATTACGAAGCACTATGTTATAGTAGAACGACCTCTTCTACATGTCGTTAATACAACGATATTGTCCCAGGAGATTATCTTCGAACATATGGACTCGCCAGAGGGTATAACCGGTCCTATGGGATCAACCTCGTATGAAGGAATACTTATAATGCAGCCAGGTCGAGCTAGCTATCTTTTTTATTCTCTGTTCTTCCACTTCTTCCTTTTTTTTCCTTCCCCCCCCCCGCTATTCTCTTTTTTCTTTTTTTATTCATTTTTTCATCCCCCTAGTATTTTCTATCTCTACCTTTTTCTCGTGGCGTGTTACGTCATAGAAGAAGAGAGAAGGGTAAATGATATAGGTTTAAAATACGTGAGCGCAATCTTTTACACGCTTGCCCAGAACCAGACAGAAAAACCGATCCTCATCACCACCCCACTACCACCATTACCACCACCATCATACTCTCCTACCAGTTTCTTCTCTCACCCTTTTCTGTTTTCTGTTTCCAATCGAAAAGTCTGATTCGATTCACAATCAGATAGAATTTTAAGAAGTAAATGCAATTTTAATGGAGTAAATTCTATTATCCGGCTTTTCTCTTTTTTTCTTTCTCTTTCTCTCCCCATCTCTTATTCTCTTTCTTTCGTTGTCAAAGAATTGACATTTAACGTTTTAATGTTTAATGATTAACACGAAATAAAAAAAAAATTAAAAGAGCAACGAGTTTGCGTATTTATTTTCATTTTCATTCTAAGTATATATATATATATATATTTTTTTTTTCCTTTTTATTTTATGGTAAAGAAAAGAAAAATAAATAAAGTGAAAAAAAAAAAAAGAAGTAGAAGAAGAACGAGAGCGTTAATTATACTTTGAAATAATGTAGCATGGCGAATGAGAGAATCGAGGCAGAAAATTTTTGCAGAAATGAGCGAACGCGGAGACCTTTTAAAAAAAGAATAAGATATTCTAGTTCTTGCCAAATTGTAGGACACTCTCTTATCTCTCTCTCTCTCTCTCTCTCTCTCTCTCTCTAATTCTATTTTTCGTTAAGATGAGCGAAGAAAAACGCTATTTCTTTTGGTTTTGAGAAAACTCGAGTTACTTTCGCATAACTCGTGCGTGGATAATTTAATTAATTAAATTAAATGGGACAAGTTTTTTTTAACGAAAGAGAGAAAGAGATAGAAAGAGTGAGTTAGAGAGAGAGAGAGAGAGAGAGAGAGAACCATCACCATCATTACCACATCTTGTCGGGAACCAACGATACGCCGTGTTGAAGTTCGTTAACTCTTTATTAGCTTCTTGACCTTGTCTCTGAAGTATACGCGAGTAAAATCTTCTGAATAAAGAAGAAAAAGATGAAGAAGAAGAACGACTAGACGAGTAAGTAAGAGAGAAAGAGAAAGAGATAAAGATAGAAAGAGAGAAGGAACCTTTTCTTTAAGAGAACCTTATGGTAAAATGATACTACACTTTTACGAGTCCTCGTAACGTACGCTACTGTGCTCCTTTTCCTAGATGTTTACACCTATTTCGTAAAACATATTTACGTTTCTTCCACATTATAAAAGGGAAACGAATGAAAACGAGTAAGAGAGTGTGTCTGAAAGAGAAGGAGAGAGAAAGAGAGAAAATAAGAAAAGAGAAAAACGATGATGGCTTGACGGGCGAATAAAACTATGCAGAAGAAGAAGAAGAAGAAGAAGAAGAAGAAGAGTGTGCGCTAGGCGAATAAATGAAATTCCATAAAAGTAACTGTTTGAAAACAATTTTATTCCTTTTAACGTAGACGTTGAAGTCGACAGAGAATAAAAGTAATAGGAAAATAGAGGTAGTGAAAGAAAGAGAAAGAAAAGAAAGGATAGAAAGATGAAGGAAAACCGAGTTAAGATTTTTACCTATCCTGAAAATCTCTCAAAGATAAGGAAACGAAAGATGGAGAAAAGGAAACGAAAAAAAAGGGTGAACCACTAAAAGGAAATAAAAATAAAAAGAAAAAAAAATAGGAAAAGGATAGAAAAGATAAATGTGTCGTCATAGAGATGAGTGTGTGTACGTCAAGTAAAGGAAAGCGTGGCAACGGAATAAAAACATGTGCCGTACTTTTACGAGTTTTCGTAATGTGCAAGGCATATGGCACTACTGTGGCGGCTGGCACACGCGTCGTCGTCCTCGTCGTCTAGCAAGCACCACCTTTACAACTCCCTCGTATATACCCAACCCTTCTCTCTACCTCCTGCTTCGTCTCTCATCCCTTTTTCCTACCCTTAACCATACACCACCACCACCACCACCTCTTTCTACTACCGCCCATGATTTCGCCCTTTTCCTCGACTTCCTCATTTCGTTATTCCTGCCACGCGCGCTAAAATCACCAGGTGGTAAAAACGTGCATGAGTAGGAAGGACGAAGAGCTTCTCGTCGTTGTCGTCGTCGTCGTCGTCGTCCTTGTCCTCGTCCTCGTCCTCGTCCCTTGTTTCTATACGATACTCACCAACCTTTCTTCTTTTTTTTCTTTTTCTTTTCTTTTTGACTTGTTCTTTGTCTCCCTTCATATCTTTGTCTTTCCCTGGGTAAAGGAACAATTTACTCGTTTGCAAAAAAAGAGCTAACTCGAGGAAGATAATTCTTCTCTTCTTTTATATATATATATATATAAAATGTGTATATATATATATGTATACACATATATATCTTTCCTTACTTTTTTCACTATTTGTCCATATTTCTTTTTTTATTTCTTTTTTATTCTCAGTTTTTTCTTTCGTCCATATGTACGTGACGGCAACGCGAAATCTCCTTTTAAACTACGATTCCTCATTTTTCCTCGCGAATTAATGGACGGATGTTCGTCGTTCCTACCAACGATTTGCGATTTTGTATCGCATCGAAAAAGAAAGAAAAAGAGAAAGAGAGAGAGAGAACGATCCTTTATTTTTTTTTTAATTATTTTTCTCTCGATCTAATTTCTCGTATATTATACTTTATATATATATATGTTTTAAAGTTATATACGTATGCAGTAGGTATTCGCACAATTTGATTTAAAATTACATTAAACTTTTTTACGAAAAGGAAATTTAAACCCCTCTCTTTCTTTCCCCGCATTCGTAAAATAACGAACGAATTTATAAAAATTGTAGATTTCGTTGGATGACGTACGGATAACACGAGAAAAAGCGTAGGATTCTTGAACAATTTTTATTCATGAAAAATCGAATCCAACGCTTCTAAACGTTCGAACTCGATTAAAATCATGATTTATACATTCGATTAAGATTATCTTTTATTGAAAGTTATTATTAACGATCAGAAAATGTCATCTTCTATTTCTTCTTCTTCTTGTTCTTGTTCTTTTTTGTCTATTATTAGAATGGCTCGATCGAGGCAGTCAATTATTAAAAGGAAACACGTACCAATAACGTTTTCGAAATATGGCAAAATAATATTCTCCCTTATGCAACGTTTATGCCATTCGATTTGAATTTCATTCGCTTTTCTCAATTTCAACATCTCGAACAATTTTTTAGATTTTACTTCTAATTTCGGCATACTTAGTTCTCTTCGATATCTTTGCAAACTATCAAGATAAGTCGCTACGTCAATATTCGTTCGTATACCAAGGGCGAACTCTCTGATATTATCTTTCCAAGTTCTGTAATCGTCTTCTTCGAGTTTAGGTTGAACACCGTCGTAGACGTTCAAAGATCTTTGACATTCGTCGATGTTTCCAACCAACTAGGAGTGTACATGGAAAATCGTTTTTAATGAATTAAAATTCATATGTATTACTTTCGAGATAAACAACAAACACATTTAACTATATGACAATTTTCTAACTTGACCATACTAACTTTACTTTACGAAGTAAAACATAAATTTATCTTTGAAACGTATCTTTTTAGAAAACGTTTCGTCTTTAATAAAATTATCAAAGGAATAAAAAGAAAAAAATATCTATGAAAGGGTTAGAGAGAAAAATATAAGAGTAACACTAACGTATCGCCAATACGATGCCATAGCTTTCTGTAAATCGATTATGGCGTTTCTACCAGGTTCTTTGAAACCATGCAATATACGAAGCCGCAGAGTTCTAGGTGGGCGTCTCTTGGTAGTTTTGGCCAACGGCATGTCGTATCTATCGTTGCAAATTCCATGCCCGTTTCTGCCAAATGGAAAGAGCCAATCGTACGGAATCGAATACGTACTACGTACCAAATCCTTTCTGTCGGCGTTCGTCGGTTTGACTTTTGGAATCTGTTCGATAACGTTTGGAAGAAGAAGAGTTTTGTTAGAAAAATTTATTTCCATGATAGTTCGATTTTTCTCTTTTTTTTTTCATCTTTCTACAACAAAATTTTGACGAATATTTCTATTAGTGTACGAGGATTATATTTTTTTGCACTCCACTCGTTTATAATTTAAAATATAGATTTGAAATTATACAAGAGAGAGTTTAGGAAAAAATGTTAACAGTGTTTACGGTGGGTGGGGGAGGACAATTGTTCTCACTGAAGAGGAAACGGAGTGCAAAGGTTTAATCACTTCGTAGCTAAATAGATAAATGACTCGTAAGTAGATATATATGGGTAAGGTGAGGATGAACATGCTATTATGTAGAATCGACGATCCAACCTGATGCGATTGTAACAATGCCTTTGATCGTAGTTCAGTTTCCAAAGGCACAAATGTAATCAGATGATGGAGGTTCGATCGATGAATTGAAACCGGAGGGAAGATGGCGCTTGCATCCTTATTAAGGTGAACGATCATCTCTTCTTGATGTCTAATTGATCGATGAAGGTACTCGTAAGCATTGAGATCGCGATTAATCGACAAAATTCTGTATTGCGAAACAACGTCACGTTTTGAGTTAGGTTTCTTATGTTCTTGACAATATTTTTCATGATCTGTCACACAATTGTAATATTTCATGTGTCCAAATTCTTCTATCACATATTTGTTCTTTTCTTCATCTTCATCTTCATCTTCACCTTCATCTTCATCTTCATCTTTTTGATATTCTTCTTGGTAGTCCCTTTTGGACGTGGCCACCAACACGTCGTCGTCATCCGGTGCATTCTCGTTGAAATCGAATTTCCTTGACGGTCGTTCGCGATTTTTACCACGGTAACTCGTCGTACCGTCACTTTTAACCTCAAAAACGTTTCCGAAAAGATCCTTGCTCGTAAAGATCGTCGAAACGATTGGCTCGGATCGTCTGCCGTTGAAGTTATAGACGGAGGTAGACCTTCCGGCACAGGTGGCACACATCTCGCTACTGAAGATCAATTTATCCGATTCTATCTGAAGAAACGAAAGAAAGTAAAGAGAGATAAAAGGATGAAAAGACGGATGGAAGAAATAAAAAAAGAATATGAGTAAAATAATAGGAAAGAGAGATTATCGAGTACCTTGAAAATCGTCATAGTCGATAAATATAACAAGAAAAGAAAAGAATAGAAAAAAAAATAAATTTCACATTTTACTTGAGAAATAGAAAATAAATAAAGAAAATAAAAATGTAATATTATTTACTTGACTTTATTTTAAGTATTATATTAAACGTCTCTTATCGGAGACATGTATGAGTTTAAAGTACTCTATTTGTAACCGGGATTATCCTCCCATCGTCTCGTTTTATTTCAATCCGAGTGAATCCTCTTTCACGAAGAAATATCGATGCGCGAGCAGTCGTACTTTCAAGAGCCGACGGATTATTAATACCGGTTTGGTACTTTACTCTTTCACGTTTTCTCTAGACGTATATATATATAATACATACATGTGCGAAAACGCACAGAAACATCCACACCGGAACGTGATTGTATTACCGTTCGTTATTAAATTTTCGGTAAATATCGAGACATCTCTCTCTCTCTCTCTCTCTCTCTCTCTCTTTAGGTTTAAATATCTCTGGATAAAAAAAATGAAAAAATAAGAAAACACAAGATAGGATATTGAAATATTGTAAAGGAACGATTTCCATATTAAGACGCTCAGCTAGGATAGATGAAGATTTTCCGATATTGGAAAAATGAATCTTTGCCCTCACCCCTTATACCTTTTATCCTCTGTACCACCCTTTACCCATATCCTCTCTTCCTGTTCGAAAGACGATACGATCCTCTTTCGTTGTCGTGACAGTAGCTGGTGGTGGTCTTTGATTACCTTGAGATTAACTTTGCCCGGTGCCGAAACTTCGTAATGACCTCTTCGTGATATGCTGACTCGAAGATCGTTTGGCATCGATAGAGTGCAACTAACTGCTGACTGATCGTAGGATACACTGGCGTAGTTCTTGTGCTCGAACGTGGAAGTCAATAGGACCGAGACAAAGCCGTCCGCGATCAATATCCTCGTCATTTCATCTTGGTATCGATTTTCATCGTTTAAGGGTTCACCCTTCTGCCAAAGAAATTTCTTGTCATTGTTGCTGTTGTCAACTACAATGACTTTGTCCATGCCATTCTCATAGTTATTGCTGTAATAGTTTCGAGAGTTTACTTGGAAAAGTCGATCATCGTGTTCGTATAATTTGATCGATCCGAAGTATCGTTCAAACTCGTCTCTCGTCCAATCGCAGATCAAAGGTCGTTCCTCGATCTTATAACCGGTCGTTATACGAGTACCATCTGGAGAAAATATAAGTTAGTTTGTGAAGTAATGTTATATGTAAGAAATTCTTTTTTTTTTTTTTTTTAGTCAAGTTGTTGAGAATTTTATAAGTTTGATAAATTTTGAACTAGTTTTTTTATGAATATAACGTGGTATTAAAAATCTAAAATAATATATAATATAATTTATATATTTTATTAATGTGAATATGAAAAAATAATAATAGAATATTAATTGAATTATATATTTACTCGATAGGAATAATTATCTATGTTTAAATTTATTTGTGATAGTTTTGAAAGAAATCAAAAACAATAGTGTGATAAATTAGAAAAAATGAGAGTATTTTTTTTTTTTTTTATAGAGGAAAATCAGTACCAGGGAAATGGACGATCAATTTCCCATTGGAATGGAACAGCATGTCGGTGCCGTCAGAGCGTCGCGTGAAATTTTCGTCTACCTCGTAGTCCGAGTTCTCTCTGAACAGTAATCGATCGTATTCGCGCACAATCAGATCGCGTAGCACCTCGTACCTTCTACCATCATGATCCAGGACATTGTATCCCGTCACTTTGATCCTTCCATACTGCATTCCCGTTCGTACGTCCGCCTGATTTTCATTTTCCAAAAATTCCAATAACTCTCAGACCCATAGAAAATGTTATTTTCGTTTGGGGATCTCGCTTATTTCATTTTTTAAAAACAAAAGAAAAAAAAAACTCGATGCAATAGTCTGTACTCTTGTAATTAAAACGAACCAACAAAAAAAAAATATGTTTAAAGAAAGTAAAATTTGTCGATAATATTTCAAAATTTTGTTGAATAAATTTGATTGTGAATTAATGATGAAAAACAATTTGTCAAACAATAATTAAATTTTGGATATTAATTTAGATTGAAAACCTTAGAATATTGAAATGTTTCTAATCGTTGTTGTACTCCATCTGAAACGAAACTTAACCATCAGTTCGTCCGTCGTTGTTGTTGAAGACACACGTTGAATATCCTCGTATTCTTTTTCAAACGATCCATGGATTTGGGTTTTCAATGTTCTTTTCTTTCGTTTCGAATTTATCCCGTTATGTTTCCATTGCTTTATTCCAATATCTTCCATGAAAAAAAAGAATATTTCGATAAGTATGTATTCTATCTAACGAGACATGTACTGTACCTTCTTCCAAATTCTTTTCCTCCGTTATTATAGTATCCTCGAACGATATGCATTCTACTATAACACCATTTGGACGCAACACAATGACCCTATTGTCGTGAAGAAACTTCAAAACCGTACCATTCCTCAAATATTTTCGGTAAGCTTCTTGAGAAACATCTTTGGGTCCTCCTTTAGAAATGTATGATTGACGAATGTAAAAAGGATTATCAGGGCCATCTCCGGTAACTGATAAAATTGTCAATCCTGATGGGCAGGATGCATGAAAATCACATTCCAAATTTTTCCAATAAAAATCGTTCAAGGTTGTATCAGAAATTGTAAATATTTTATTTCTTTCAAGATCTGAAAAAGTTAGTGGAAAAGATTAATTTCATTTTAAAGATATTATTTTAATTTTGTATAAAATAATTATAAAATTATTTACTAACGTCTGTTTACCTATCATAGTTTTATATAACACGCATATTAATATACAAAGTTATATTTATAATAATAAAATATAAAAATACAAGAGTAGGTTGCAAAATTTGAAGATTCGTCAAGTAGACTTATAACTTTTTATTTTGCATTAAAGTGAATTGAATCCAACAAAAATGTCAATACCTTTTAAGTTACTTTTGTTATTCATATTGTATTATATAATAAGTATAAAAATGTTTGACACAGGTCTTACCAATTTGTTTGTAAAAAGCAAGGATGTTTCCTTCGTTGGTTGTAAGATGAAAAACGTTAGAGTTTGTAGGATCTAAAGGTTTTTCGAACAAACGTAAGGTACAACCAGAAAGTGTAACGGCAATACGTAAATCTACGTTCTCGTAAAGCCACGTCTCTAGATTCACTCGTACGAATGTACCGTCCTCCGAATAGAAAATCTTTCTTTTCTCGACAATCTGAACTCTCAAGTTGCCGAGGTCATAGCCTACGAACTCGTAAGGTTCATCCTCTTTGGCAAACTCCAACGATAGTATCTTTCTCTTAGGTAGAAAAGAAGTGTCGATTCCATTTGTTTCTTCTTTTTTTCCTTTACCAGACGAGATTTTTTCACTCAACGTTTTACCACCTTTTTGTTTCTCCCTATTACCCTTGGGAATTTTTTTTTCTAAGTCTTTCGTTTTTCTCCCAGACGTATCTTGTCTCGTCGTATCATTTCTTTTAGAAACTGTTTGTAATTTTTTACTCAAATCACGAGCTTTCAAAGAATTCGGTAAGATAAAATGTTCGTCTCCGAAATATAAACTAAATTGATTATAATCTTTGGAAAATGTAATCGTATCAATCGATGATTTGCCAATTCTTTCAATCGATTCTAATCGATACTTTTCTTCTTCACGATTTATCCAATCAATTTCTTCTTTATTTACGTATTTAACAAAATCTCGTAAACAGACAGGTGTACGTAAGTTAGATACGAATAATTTTTCAGACACTTCACCGATAACATAATCGTTACTGAAATACAATAAAATGGAATCCGTCGGTTCGAAATATCTTTTTTCGAAATGTTCGAAATCTCGAAAACATTCGTAGGTTGTTTGAAGTAAAACCTTTTTTGGAAGTAACTCAACGTCATTGTACTCTTCGAGAGGTTCTTTCAGTCTGTGCATTCTTCTACGTCGTTTCTCGTAGACATTCTTCTCCAAATAACTTGGTAGCAAGATTTCTCTCTTATCTGTCAGTCCAAAGAGACCCGGACAGTTTAAGAACGCAGCTACGGGTTTCCCATAGTCGATGTCAGTGTCGCTTTTCGATAAGAATTTTGACTCCTTCTTCTCCTTCTTCTTTTTATCATTATTTTTTTTTACAAAAGAAATAGAATCCGTTAAAATTTTACTTGGTGAATGTAAACAAGAAATAACTGATAGCATTTGATCCTTTTCATTTGTTGATTTTTTATCCAACGAATTGCCATAGATCATCTTGTCGAATATCAAAAAATGCAAGTAATGATAAATGTTCTCTCGACAGATTTCAACACTAGGATCAAAGTAATTGATTAAGTTGTTTATATAACAATTGTAATCCTTCATTTTCTTATCAGTTAATTTTTCATGATTCAACCAACAATCAATTATCCTTGGATCATGATAAATTTGTAAAAATGCATCAGCCAAAGTCATATCATTGGATAATTTTAACATCTTCTTGATATCATCATTCAAAATGATATGATAAGTATTTAAACTCAACTTATCACCGTGAAGTATCAATTGAATCGTTAAATCGTTTAAATTTTCTTCATTGACATTTTTATTCGTTGTAATTTTGTACTTTTGGTTGAGAAGTTTCAATCTTTTATTAACCCAAGAATCTTCTTTGTCATCGATACTTTCAATTGATACTTTTTCTTCTTCTTCGACATCTTCAACATCTTCTTCTATCGTTTTCTAAAGATTCAAAAACTTATTGAGGAAAAATCATGTTAAATGGATTCTACGTAGCGTTTAAAAAATTTGAGGTATAAACGACTAGCTAACCTTTTCATAGATGTTCTCCTTTGCCGAAACGTTTTGCTCGTTTAAAGATCGATCTGTTAGAACGTCTAAGTTATCTTCGACCTGTATTAAAAGAGCATGAAGTAATATTGGCACAGTTACGCATTCCGTTGGTAATGCATCGAGAATTGCACGGTAGACTTTAGCATCGATTTCTTTCATCTCATCTATGTCGTAACGCTGGATTAACATGCTTCTTAGGTAATTGGAATGCTTTCGTAAAAGATCGTAAAGATCGTACACGATAAAGGATACTTTATCGTAAATATCTTTCTTTAGAGTTTCGTATTCAAGGTCATCGGATGTTTCCGACAAAATTGGTGGCTTTATCGTAAGAAACGCTACGTTAGAAAATACCTGTACGGTTTGTGGATTTTTTAAGATATTCTTCAATGCACTCCAAAATTTATATAAATCGACCTTGTCTACGGTATAAGTTTTCGTAAAACGTAACCTCATTCTATCGTATAAGGTATCTTGAATTTTTCCTTCAAGATAATGCAATGTAACGCGTTCCAATTTTTCACCGGGTCGTTTTATCTTGAGTATACATGTAAGTGGTACGCCAATATTCATTAATTCTATGGGTAAATCGGGATCGTGAAAACCCGATAAAATGACATAGAGATTAGGTCCGTCAAATGGTGCATCATCAACGTAAACTATGTCTCGCCATTCCTCATCACGTTTTCTAAGTCGCGTATTAGCTTTTCCTCTCAACGATTGTTCTGTGGCACTCTTTTTTGGAATACTTTTAGATGTACCTGACAAATTATTAGATGTATTAATTTGTTTGCTTCAATAAAAAAGTTGTTTTAATCGTAATTTGTAATTCGTACTTGGATTAGTAACAGTTTGCATTATGCGATATTCATCTTCAATAGCTCGTTTCAATTCCTGTTCCTTTTTCATTCTAACATCAACTTTAGCTTGATAGATCATATATTTAATAACACGTGCTAACAACCAAGCAGATTCAATATTAGCTTCAAACAGTTTGTTGGCATGATGGCAAACTCGTTGTAATACTGGACACTTATCTGGATCCTGTCTAGACAAGGACCAAACATTAGCTAACATTTTTTGACGGTTAAGGGTATAAATTGATTTTCGTTTTCCCTCATCCGCAGCTTCGTTAAACATCGATACGAATCGTGCATGATTACACTTAGTCTCGATCATCATAGTTACTACACACCACCAATGATCATCGTTAATTGCTATCGATTCCAATGCTTCTTGCCACGAATTTTCGTCGTTTAATTTTTTACTTTTCACGGAAGTCACCGTTTTTGCTGATCTTCTCTTCGACATGTTTTTTTCTTTGTGACGTTTAACCTTAGATTATTATAAACAATTGAACATAAGGTAATGAAATTTAACAGATAATCGAGTAGGTTTATTTTTCATATATTTTGCTTTTGTTTTTCGTTTAATATTATATTCTAGAGAATGTAATTTATTTTTATTAATAAAGAATAGAGCGCGCGCGCTTTAGAAGACTTGATATTTTTATCAGTTGACCGACTTTTTACCAATTTGATTCCCCCCACACAGTTCGAAGCATTTATATAGAGTAGATTGCAATTACTTGCGTATCGATCGGGATGTATACATTTTTCAGAAACAAAACCTGTCGGTTACCTACATATACATATATACATCATGTGGTCAGCACTAAAGCGATTACAGTATACATTTTTAATGCACTCCAACATTGTAGACGCATGATGTTTCGATAAAAAAAAAAAAAGTAAAGTAAAAAAACCACTAGAGTCATTTTTCATTAGACCGGTTGATAAACACGTATGCAATTTATCAATTCGTATTAAATAGCTAATTAATTTACTTACTTATTTTCATTTGAAAATTATTAGAATTTTTCTCATAAATATTTTCTACTCTTCGTTATTCATCATCTCGATAATTTTTCTTGTTATTAAATTCTAATCTACGCGCGAATCAAAATCTAAATAATAAAACAATTTGGTCAGTTAAATAATTCGTAGTACATACACGCTGATTAACTGTCAAAACATCTCGTGGCAAAGTACAAATCGTACAAGTTAACGTAACGTAAAATAGAATCGCCCTAGGACCGAATGCAAATTGATCGCGAAACGCAATAGCGTAACATAAATTGCCACTGCGGCTGTGCGTCGTCTGGTGGTAAACACGGCAGAAAGCAAACACGGCGGTTTAGATTGAATTAAACTTGCCGCGTTTGGATTCTCCCACGTGCAACGTGGATGCGCGAGAAAGAGAGAGAGAGAGAGAGAGAGAGAGAGAGAGAGAGAGTGGTGAGCGAGCCTGAGAGAAGTTTCATCTCATGTGAAAGAGAAAGAAAAAGAGAAAGAGAAAAAAGTCAATTGAACGTGGAACCTGACATAGTGGGTTGTTGACGTCCAGTGCCATTTAAGTGAACTCAATTCGTAAAATTAAGGTCATTAATTTGTACCAAAATCGGTTCTTTAAATAATATCGACGTATAACATTGATACAACGTTGATAAAATACAAATACAAAAAAGCAGGTCACGTTAAATTGAAAATTGTATTTTAAATCATCTTTCAGACGAAACGTATCGAAGTAATGAAACGCAAGGAGGATTAACGTTGAAGCACGTTGAATGATGGCTGAGATTAAAAGCATATTAGAAGGAGGAAGCTTTCTAGTAGCAACATGAAACGAGAGAAAGGAAAAGAGCAACGTGAAAAGAGAAGAACTGTGTAGAGAGACAGAGAAAAAGAGAGAGAAAGAAGAGACAGTAGCTGGGATGGATACAAGCCACCATATTATTTTGGAAGGTAACGTCATGCTGCTACAGCTTGACGTATTACAGCAATTTAAATTACGCGATATACGTGTGGACTGTATTGTGAGAGGGAAGTGAAAACACCTTAAAGGGAGATACACGGTCTTGTCAAAGAAATGTTCGTTCCCTGAAATTGCTCTGCTACTTTGACAGAAGACCATGTCCTTTTTTCACATGGTCACTTAGGTGTATAAAAGTAGCTAAGGATATCCTGAGATAAAACGTGTATACGTTTGATCTTGATTTTAAAGTTACGAACTTAAAACGTATATTTTCTCTCATCGATCCAATTTATTATTCTTTTTATCTCAACCCTCTATCTCTCTCCCTTTTTCCTTCATTTTCTTTTTATTTATTTCTCGTATACTTTCTAAATTTGCAGAATTAAATTACAATTTTAAATGGAACGATGTGTTATACATTATGCAAGATATTTACGTCTTCTTAATTCTTTTAATGAAACATTTTTTTTCTCATAATATTATTTTGTGTGATTGTTGAAAATTATTTTATATAATAATGAAATATTTGAGTTATAATTTAAAATAAATGAGAAAACGTAAAATATTATATCAATTGTTCAAAAAGAATTCAAAAGAGAATTATTAGAAGTATAAATGCATGCATTATATTTTTTTCATTTTTATTTCGTTTTTCATCGAGACGATATTTTTGAACGAGACGAGAGAGAGAGAGAAAATAAACTGATCGCGTAAATTATATTTCATTTATATAGATTCCAATGAACGTGATACGATGATATATATATATATATATATATTCTCTTGATGAATTTAATTGTAATTATTTTTCACATTTCTCTCTTTATATAAAATAATATAATATTTTACAGTGTGGAGTACGTTGAACTTCAATATTCGACCGGGTATTCATAACTTTTAAATATTTTCCTAATATTTATTGAAAAAATTAAAAAAAAAAAAAAAACAACATGTGTGCAGATCACAAATGTTACAAGTGAACCATTCTAAAAACTAAGTTTCGAGAGAATGAGACGAATGCAGAATATCTGGTGTAGGATAATTGTAGGGTTTATTTGTTATAATAATAATATTATTATTAACATCATGAAGATTAACTAACGTCAATCGGAACGAATAATCGGATAGAAAAATGGATTTGTCAATTAAGGGACAACGTTTGTGATGTTAAAGCTTTTAGCCAATTTAAACAAGAATAATTTAAAGTACTTCTTTTTTTTTTTCATTGACATAAAAGCGACATAGACATACATCGCGATATTTTTCGAATCTAACGTTATTTCGTATTTCGATCCACCCAATTACGAAACGAAGTCGTTCGTAGGTTTATAAAAATTTTCAAAAACAAACATGAAACATACGATACGTTTTTTCAATCTATGAATTAAAAATCTAATTTAAAAAATCATAATTAAAGCCTTTGACAAATCCTATGTAATTTTTGCAGAATACCAATTTACAGTATATATGTACTACGTGTTCAACTTTCATTTAAAATTTCATAAGAATCTTTTTTTGTAATAAAAAAAAAAAAAAAGAATTTAAAAAATTGACTAATTTAATCGAAAGAAATATGAAAGTTCTATAAAGTAGTATAACAAATAAGTTATAATTTGTATAATACCACGAGGGATTAAGATCTCGTTAAACTACCATATAATCATGAGTTTCTGTTGGTTCTAATAGGTATGTAGTTTAAAGTTTAGATCAGTAATGGAAGCGAGAGTCTTTCACTCATGCGCAGTCATTCCCAACCAATTTGGCTACACGTCGCTGGTCGAATTTAATTAATTTTGATAATATTGTGAAGTTTATTACGTGACAAGTAGTAGTAGTAGGTGGTAGTAGTAGGGAAGGAGAAGAAACGATTCGCTAATTTGTCGGGCAATTTTATACCAGGGAATACGTGGCCCGTCACTCAACAAAAGAGATGACTTTGCTCTCTTGTGCGTTTCGCTCGAGCGTGATGTTACACGCGAGACGAGAGTTTTCACTTTAATTAAATAATAATGTCTCTTTGAGTATGCGAAGGAAAGGACGTGTACTGTCTTCTCCCTGGCCAATGGTTTTAAACGAAAATGTCATTTTTATGACCATGATAAAAACTGCATTGAGAAACCTGCGATTTACTTACGTTTACGTATTTTTATTATATGTGCTCATTGTATTGTACGTAAGAGATGTAAAACTTAATATATGACAACTATTATATATATATCATGTCTTATGACACAAGATTTTTTATTTCAATTCGAGTTGACCATAAAAACGTGACCTATATTTATTATAACATTTTTTTCGTAGTTTAATCTCGAGAAAAGAAATTGTTCTTTTTCTCTTAAAAGAAGATAAAGGGATTCTACACATTTATTATTTGAAATAATACGATTATATTATTTTTAATTAGTATTACATTTAAAACTTCAATTCAATATGAAAAATGAAAAAGAATAATAATTATATATACGTTTAGATTCAACCGGGTCTCTTTGGAAGAGACGAATTCTCGTGAGACATCTTCATCTCACGAAAATGGTAGAAAAGGAAAAGTCAGAAAAAAGGGGGGACAGATAGAGTAACGATAATGACATGCACATAAATCTCTTTCCCTGGTACGGTACAGGACACAATTTTGACGGACGCGGAATTAACAACGCCCAGCAACCTCTCGTAATTCAAAGTTTCGACGGGCAGGAATTTAATTCCGTCGATTAAGGCATCTCTTCTGACGACTTTCATGTGCATTTTTTCAATGTGCCCGCGAGTTCTGATAAAACACGAACGTGCCGACGTGACCGATGCTAACGATTAACGACGAACGAACAAAATCATTTTTTTTCTTTTTTTTTTTTTTCCAAAGACGTGTCCTCTCGTACGAAAATAATTGGCAAAGGCTGTGAGCTGTCATTAATCCGTTTATCCGTAGAAGCTAAAAATTCTTCGTTCAAAGTTGTCGTCAAATAATCGTTTTGTCTTATTCTTTCTTTCTTATTGTTTTTTTTTTTTTCGTAAAAAATAAATAATACTTTTCTCGCGAGAAGATGGACGACCATTCGTTAAGTGACTTTACTTTAAAAAAGTAACTGCTGTCGTCAGCAAAATCTTGAAAAAAAATCTCACCAAAGAAGATTCCTTTTTCCCCGTGTAGTTGTAGCATCTGCGATTCCAATTGTCTACTTTCACTCGGACTTTTGGTTTTCTCAGCATTCGAGAACGATATGCAAGTGAGCTGGGTAATAGGATTTCTCATCCGACCTTTTCTTTCAGGTATTATGAATCATCGGGGCCATGAAATTCGAATAATTTATCTAGTTCGAGTATACATTTGAATAATCGTCTTTTTTTCTGTTTACCAAACACGAAAAGTTTATGAAAGAAAGAAGAAACAACAGAGATGCAAACAGGGGTATAGTTCAAAGTGTTTGAGGGAATGGTTAGAGTTCGGTGGTTGTAAAAAGTTGAATAACGATCATGCCCATTTTACTAATTCGATTTCATCTTCGTCCAGTAGAAGTTGTAGCGAATCGGTGCCCGTTGCCCATTCTTCCTGTTTATCTCTCAACCCCCTTAACAATCCTCGTCACCCTGTCTTTCTCTCCCCAAGGACAACTCGCCGCAATGGCCACAACAGCTGCTCTGACTCTTGCTGTTGTTCCTATCCAGGATTCCTATTTTGCGGTGGTCACACGGTCTGTCTGTGGTTTCAAAGTGCATTCGTGTTTCGCTCTAAGATTTTCAAAAAGATTTTCAAAAGATCGACGAAAAAAAACAAAACAACAAACAAAAGATACTTGCTTTGTATAAAAAGCATTTTCTTGCACGTAAAATAAGCATTTAATATTTTTATACATTTTTCTATATATATATAATTCACAAATATCATTTCATATTTGTCACGAAAATGAAAATGTTGTTTGACATGTTCGAATCATTTGTAGAAATACAATGGTCCATCTAAATTAGGGAAAATCATGATAGAAATAAACACGTGACATAAAAGAAGTTATATATTTAGTATTCTGGAAGTTAAAGCTCGTTGGAAAAGTCGTAAAGTCCTTGCACGTGTACCCGTTACAAGAGAGATCATGTCCACTATCCGAAAACGAAAGTAACTTCTATCACTTGGTGATAATTCTTGGCACGCTCGTCCAACTGTTCTCATTTTTATCTCTTTTTCGAATCGTTTCGACAAAATGTTTCGCGTAGCACGCTAAGACACGATTAAAGAAAGATTTAAATCGAATCCTTGGCACTGCAAAAGGGGCAACTTAAGACGTTCTTGAATCGTTCCAAGAACATAAGGTACAGAGAGAAGTGATATACGATCGTGTTTTCCAATGCCTCATTCTTTCTCTCCCTTTTATTCGAATAATCCATTAATCCTAGAGATTTAAAACTCATTTCTAATTTCATTTTCTACCTTGTCTTTTCTTGCGTTCCATTAAAGCAAATTTTCATTAAAAATAATCACGAATCTCGTTGCTCATACGTGTGTGATATATCGTTTATTAGTGATTTTCATTTATTATTTCACCTATGTACATATATATCTGACTAATCTATAAGAAGAATATTTTATTTCTTAACCAATACGTGACATTTATATTGAAACGTATTGTTTGATTTATTTAGTATACTTCATACGTACTGAGAATATCGTTTCAAACTACAGAGAAAAAGAAAATTTAAAAAAATATCAAACGTGAGGGATGAGTTTTCCAATCAATGATAATTCGAATAAACTTATAACTCGATAGAGATGTAAAAATAAAATTAGAAAAGCTTGAGATGAATGGACACCATTGATTGAGGATGTTGTTTCAATTGAATATGTATAACGTATATGTAACATTGACTAACGAATATCGTTTAAAATTAGTTGAAAGAAAATCCTGATTACTAAAGATTGTTTTTATTTTCAAATATTGAGTAGAGATTTATATTTTTGTGAATGAAATAGGAAATAGGAAAACGTGTTTAGATCAATAGAGAAGTGATTTAAATAAACTTTTAATAGAGATTTAACTAAAGTAAAGTAGTAGTAGTAGTAGTAGTAGCAGGTCGTATAACGTGATAAGGACAATGCGCGAGATTCGATTTAAACGCTCGTTTATGGTCGACGAGAGAATGTCTATGGAGCAGAGTGGGTAATTGCAGAATTGTCGAGATTAGACGGACGGTCAGACGGAGGTTGAAGGCAGTTTTCGAGCGATATCAGGAACGCCCTGGATATCGTCCTGGGTTGTAGGAGGAGCTATGATGGGTAAGCCGGCGTAATGTGTCGCTCCATTTAGAGCAGGAAGTGTAATAACAAGGAAGGAGAACAACTAATGGTGTGTGGTGTGTTAGGGAGGTATGCTTTTGAAGAGAAAGGGAGAAACAATGAGTGTGATGTACTTGCTCGACGAAGAGAAACGAAGGTTCGGTTTATTGTGCTAACATCGACCAACTTCGAGAATCCTAGCCTAATCTAAGCACCACCCAAAATACTACTCTACTACTATTGTATATATATATATATCTGTTTCACGTTCAATTTAATTTATGAGAGCGTAAATACTCGGCAAAACGGGAAACTCGTCGGATTTCGATTTAAATGCCGAATGAGCAACTCGATCGGACTCCTCCTAGATCCAATGAAACCGATTGAAACTGAAATGATCGCATCCCGATTGGAATGCGATTGATGTTGGGTGATTAGTTTGTAATGAAAACGTGATTTAAATCGCGTATCTATTGACATTTGACGGGATAAGTTCATTCAAAAGATTACATTTTTGTTATTTCGTATCCACACTTTTATTATTTTTTCATTCGTTTATTTTTTATTTATTTAATAACATTGTTGAAGTATTTAACTAGGGAAAAATTTGTAGAATATAATCTGCATATTTCGTATCATACCAAAGCACTGATAGTAGTATATTTGTGTGTGTGTGTGTGTGTGTTTGTGTGTGCGTGTGTGTAAGTGTACTGAGGTAGAAATTGAAGTCGATGAGTTTCGCTTAGAGCACGAGGGAAGTTTATTTATCGATCCTCCAAAACTTCGCGTAGCTACTTGAACGCGGTACGTTAACGTTAAATGTACAAGAACATTCCCTCTCTTCGTATGTATTTTAAACCTACAATGATATTCAAGACTACACTAGAGAATGTTCTTATAATTTATCTTTAGAAATTATTAACGGATTACGAAGTTAGAATTTCTTAGTCGCTTAAACTCGCTCCTTCAAATTCATGTAAAAGATTAATCAAAATACCTTGAAATGCAAAAGAACTTGATCATCCTTTATCGTCGTGATAAGTATATTTAAATAATGATTATATTTAACAAAAATTCATATTACATTCGTTTTAATTATATAACTTTCTGGTTAAATTTAAAAAAAAAAAAGGCCTTTTCTGAACAAATACACTCTCGTCGTGTTTGTACTTTATAATACACCCTTTACTTACGTTACATATACTAGCATATAATAGCATATAAAAGTGATTAGATTGTGTGTGTGAGGGAGAGAGAGAGAGAGAGAGAGTAGAAATTCTGTAATACGAGCGATTTAGTGGGACGATAGTTTGAGTTCGACCGAAGCACCGGTGCTCTCAGCGATGACCCTGCCGTGCAATTCTCTGCCACTCAAACACGTGAACTCGACAAGGAGCACTTATCTCCTCTTGCAAGAGAGATAGAGAGAGAGAGAGAGAGACATAGAGAGGGTGCCCTCTCACCGCCCGAAATTCCCTAGACCGTGGCCGAGTAGTGTCCTTTCTGAGTCGTGCTGAGAGTCTGAGGAAAGCGAGAAAGCGAGGAAGAGCCAATGTGTCGAGTACTAAGCTCCGTATCCTTACACATTGAAACGGATTTTCCTACCTTCCTATCTCTCTCTATCCCATTCTCTTCAGTATGAGTAGTTTCCTTCATCCTCTTACTAAGGAGTCATGATCAAACGTTTTGGTGCAACCAACAAACGGATTCCTTGAGCAGCAGCAGTAATCTACCTTAGAAATGAAAATGTATCAGCAGTTAATGTGACGATGAAATTGACGAGCATGTCTATTTAAACCGGTTAACATAATTGGATAAGAAAATTGTTTAAAGTTTGTAATGCTTAGTTAAAACTTGTGTTATTTATGTCTATATTAAGTTTTATAGAATTAAATGTTTAATCAATTTTGCTGATACTTATACATAATTATTTGAAGAAATAGAATAATCAACGTTTTGAAATAAAGTAAATGTTTAATCATACAACGATTTAAAATCCAAATAAAAATGAATATTGATTTAAATGATTATTCTGATCAACGTTATAGAACCAAGTAAAATATTTTAATGATACATCTTGTTAAATATGTATATCCATTAAAATTCAAAACTATCACACGAAATATTCTAGTGTCGTATAAGAATATCACGTGGTTGGTTGGTTGGTCGGTCGGTTGGTTGGTTGTAATCGTCAAACGTGAGCTCGTCATTGAAGCGTAACTACAGATAGCTCGGCCATTTGGAAGAAAAATTCTTTTTTTAAAAGATAAAAAGTAGGCTGAAGAAAAGAGACTTCAGAAGAATGATAAAAAAAAAAAAAAAAAATACTTGATATCAAGGTATTTTCCATGCATACGACGATAGTTTTCATCTAAGAAAACCACCTAGGAACGTAACAACGACAACGTGATTAAAATTTAACAGGAGAGCTTCATACCTACGAACTATCCAACCAACGTGTGTGCGTTCACTACGCAACACTTTCTCGCGTCAAATTATTCATAGCACATTATTATTCATACAGTTCGCGGAGTTCTACGACTAATGACTTGAATTAATTCGATCGAAGTGAGAACACGAAAAAGTTTTTGCTAATCCGTTAAGGATTTTAATAATGAGTTTGACCGATTTACCCTACTCGACTGTTTGCTCGAAAAAAAAACGAAAGAAAAAAATAGAAGGGTAAAAAAAGTATCATATATATATATATATATATATATATATTTATATACGTTTGTGTATTTGTGTATGTTGTGTGTGTGTGTGTGTATATATATATATATAAGAGAAAGAGAAATAAAAAGAAGAATATTCGAAAAATCTACTTGTCTTTAGAAATTTCGTTTTCGTATAATATCGTTCTACATTCAGCAGCAGCAGCAGCAGTAGCAGCAGTAGCAGCAGCAGCAAGAGTAGTAAGAGCAGCACCATTCAACGCCATTCTATATGCAATGGCTTTTAATTCGCTACTTCTCGCAATGCGCATTATTCAAACAATTTCACCTAGAATATTCGTACGCTTCGCGCCACCAAGAAGAAAATCCAATTCGTCGGATTAATTCGCGTAGTAGCATTGAAAGTAAAAAAGTCCTTAAAATAAAGAGCTTGCAATGAAAGACAGGAGAGAAAGAGAGAACAAGTATTATGGATTATCGAAGATATGAATATATATATATATATATATATATATAGGTTAAAAGTTGTATAAGATAAAAATCAAAATTATAGCAGATTACTTTCCATTAAAATGAAATCAAAATCAATGCATGGACGAATGATAAAATTAATTTAAATCTAACCGATTCGAGATTCGATGTTATTATAAATTTTTGTATAATGTTTCAGGAAAATTATGTTAAAAATTTAATATTTTTTTTTTCGAAACATTCTTTTATATATTTTTGTTCTGTTTTGCATTAAATCATTTTTACAAAACCTCGAAAAAGTTTAGATAAGCAATAGTGAATTAATATCAAAAAGACAGACCGTTCGATATTCATCCTTACTTTTGTATATTTTACGCGATTAATTTATGCTCAAAGATAAGATCAAGTTGAAAGTTTTATAAGAAACGAACGTCAAAGTTGTCGAATTTGATTCTATCGGAAGTTTCCGATTGAAATTATACTTTCCTTTTGCATAATTCTGGCGCCGCTCCGCGCGTGCATCACGATGCAATTCAATTACATTGGGTTTAAAAAAAAAAAAAAAAAAAAAAAAAAAAAAACTAACCAATCTACCACCCATTTCCTCGATATCATTATTTTTTTTTTTTATTGTTTTTTTTTTTTTAGTTCTTTTTCTTTTCTTTTTTTTTCTTTTTTAATGGTATGAACACAAACATTGGTGGGATACGCGTGGTGGGATATCTGGAAAATATTCTCCCAGACAACGACGTAACCCCCTTATGCGAACTCTTCTATAGTATATTATTCGAACGGAATATTCATAACTATGCAAACGGTAGATGGAAATATCGTAGCTTACAGAGTCCCATTGTTTGATATCACGCTTCAACGAGTGAGTTCCATACACATACACAAGCGTATTTTATATATCTGTATATATATATTTATATATCGATACAGTCATCATAAATAAAATATTTACGCAAGTATAGATATTTATTGTGTACGTGTATCTATGTACAGACAAGTATATATAGTGGAGATACCTACCATAAAACTTGATTGACCAACGCGTTTTAATTAAATCCTTATCGATCGAATTTTCATCATGCTGTTTACACCTTACTGAGTTTTAATTGCTTCATTGGATTCTTTAATGATTTTTCGAAAAATAAAAAACATTTTTATCGTTCTCAAATACTTCCTCGATCCCATAGAAATTAGTAAATCTGTATGCAGTTATGTGACAATTATAAAAATCATTCCGTGAATATTTTTCTGTTAAAAAGAAAATTATTGAAAAACAATTACTAATGAAATACTCTGTCTCTCTCCTTTTGAATTTTTCATTTTATTATGTATAATTATGATGAAAGTAATGAAGGTATTGAAATAGAATACTAAATTTTTTATAATGGAAAAAAATGTTGTTAATGATAAAAAATTGCATGACAATGAAATATTTGAAATTATTATTTAAAGAAAAATGTAATATTGTTTATAAAATGAATATAATTGTTATTTAACGTTAGCATGCATTTAATATTCATAATAAAAATGTCGAGACACACAATAATGGATTCCAGAGAAAGAGAAAGAGAGAGAGAGAGAGAGAAAGAGTATGTTAGAGAAAGATTTTTAATGTATTAGTAAAGGAAGACAGGAAAATGCGTCAGCTGCACATCTTGTGTACCAAATGTTAGCAGGAGAATGCACCTACGCGAAAGGGTAGAGAGTCGTACGAACTCGACGAATTACGGACCAGTGAGTACCCAGTTACAACCCTAGCAGATTCAGTCAATGGGTTCGCGCTTCGAGGGATTAGTACGTAGGTATGTGCACTAGGACATCGGCATATTGCGTTGTGTACTTTGGAGAGTATCTCTCAGTTCTATACGCCATAGGCTTACCCTACATCTCTTGATTCATGATTAGACACGTAGGTTAATCCCCAAATGTAGAGCCTTTCTAATGGGTTCATTTCTATCCAAATTCTATAACAATTATATAATATACATATATTTATAATATTATATTTATTTTTACTCTTCAATTTTATATATATATTATGTATGGTTATGATATATCATTGATAAAGCAGTTATTTGATAATTTCATTGAAATGGTTGTTATAGGTGAATTCTTTAGATTAAAGCTTGAGTGTAGACAAATAGGTCAATCCTCAAATTATCATAGAAGCATTCTATAGATTCAATTGTATCCAATTTCTATAACAATTATTTTATCTATTAATATTAGATATCTTTATCATATTTCATTTTAATTTATATTATGGATGTATTAATTAATTGAATTATTATTGAAATATTGATAAAAATAATTATTTGGTTATTTGATCAAGATTATTATCGTGAGTGTATTTTGTTTCATTTTAAAACGAAGAATAATTAAACAAATAAATGTTGAACTAAAGAATACTCGAATTAAATCCTTTTTTTTCTTATTTAAATTCTATTACAATTATTTTATCCAATAATATATTTAATTTATTTTAATATATTTTTTTTATATTTATCACATGTATCATACATGGATAGATGAAACGCGTTGAATAAATTTTCATACGTTTTGTTAGACAGACCATCGATAAAAGTTCTTTGTCTTTTTTTTTTTTTTTATTATTTTACAGCAACTTTATATCCTTTTTTTATTCACCATATTTTTTGTTTGTTTGCCTTACTTTCTATTAATAAATATATGTATACATAAAATGATCACAAAGGTGTATCTATCTTCGTAAGACGAAAGAAAGGTATACATGTATAATAACACGTACGTGTTAATGAGACTGTCACGTTAACGTATCTATATGCAAATTAGTATATCTTTTTGTGTTATACGTATCATAATCAATTTAATACTCAGGTGCACAAAAGAGATAGAGAGAAAGAGAAATAAAGAATGAATGAGGATAAGAATGAGGGTAAAAGTGAAATGGATAAAGAAAATGTATTACATGTAAACGCGATGTTTCCCTGAGGGGATAGCTCAATTAACAGGCATTGCGAACAAGTAATCAATCTAGGAAGCTTTCAAGCTAGAACAAAATCGATAGAAACGCACACGCACACACACACACACACACGCACACAAGTAGTTTCTTCTATACTTCTTCTAACAAATACTGAATGCAAACGATCGACCAATGAAAAGAAAGAAATATTGAAAAAAGGTGCCTTTTATATTCTTTATTTTGTTCATCTATAGATAGATTCTTTATACATTTATAGATACTTTGTACAATATCTTACTTTATGAGAGATAAGAAACGGAAGGATATTATATTTAATAATAATAATAATAATAGTAATAATAATAATAATAATAATAATAATAATAATAGGGATACTGCAATACTTTGATAGCTTTTAACACAGAGAAAATGACTTTAATTATGTGACAGTATGATGAGAAAGTAATTGAAAAAGTAAAAGGGACAAAAAATCGAGATAGATTAATAGAGAAAATCTTGAATGTTGCTCTACGACCGTATGTAATAAATTTATGAATTTGTTACGTAACATCTTGTAAACGAAAAAGGGTATTCATAAATCAAGGAAAGCCCAACGTACATACGAAACATTTGTTAAGTAAACGTCAGTAACGCCAGGATTTTAACGCGTTTAACTAGAGCAACCAAAAATAGGAGAGAGAGAGAGAGAGAGAGAGAGAAGGAGAGAGAGGTCGAGTTTGTAGAAATCATAATCGTCTACGTTTCTATGTATTTTCTTGGTCTATCGTTAAAGAATAAAGTTTGTTATATGTCTGTCTGTATAACATATGTGTATATGTGTGTTACATCTCGAGTATACGAAATTTTATTAAATATCATAAAAATGTTTTAATTATGAAATCAAGTTTATTCACAGAATCTTAAATATTTTTTACTCGTTATGTTATAATCATCATACGTGATTTATTTAAATATATTTATGCATGTTTATGTAGAGAAATTTTTTCTCCAACGACATCGTGAATGTTAATTTATAATAATCTTTGATTTTTGATTCATTTAATTGGAATTATTGAAGATATAAAATAACACATCTATCTTTTTCTTTTCTATAAATATAAATTCATTATCCTTCGATTTATTAACTCATCGATATGTGTACAAAAAACTATATGAGATGAATTAATTAATCACCTTTAGCATTTATCTTTAAAAAATTTACTATAGGTAATCCTTTCTGTTGTATTCCGTATCACAATAACGAGAACGTACGGTAATTTATTATATCCTTGATAATGAACCCAATTAAGTTCTGTTAATGAATAACATGAATCTATTAGAGAAAATATACTTGGAAAAATTGTTCTCTTCGAATTATTCATCCTTATATACAATTATTTTATATTATTCAAACATAAAACAACGTAACTGCATTATACCAAATTGACAATATAACACATTGACAGGAAGCAATATGAATTCACAATCGGAGGTTATAATAAAATCCATTGAAAAATTTCATATGAGAGGATCTATTTACGTCAAAAACATATTTTTGTCTGTTTTATTTGGCACCACTTGTAAACACTTCGGACTTACTTATAAAACAATTAAATAACGAAGCCACGTTCTCGATCGCGTCAAAAACGTATTTAACAACTTGAAAAATATTCGATAACGTATAAACTTACTCGCGAAATATTATATTTTACGTTAACTTTTTTTTTTTTTTTATATCAAAATATTTATACCAAAGTACTCGTGTAAACGATGAAACGTAATTTATTGAGATATTGTTTCCTTGAAAAAAAAATATATATATATATATAAAATGTAAAAAGAAAAGATTAAAGAAATGAAAGGAAGGAAGGAAGGAAGGAAGGAAAAAAAATGAGAATAAGAAAAGACGAGTGAGTGGGTAAGAAAGAAATAGACAGAGAGAAGTAGAAGAAGAAAAAAAACATTGAAAAGAAAGAAAACATGGGAGCAGGCGCGGAAGGTAAGATGGCAGATTGCCCCGTTGGGATAAAGGTCGGAGTAACAGGGCCTGGTGATTCAATAAAGCAGATAGCATAGAGAGAACAAGGTGGTGGGTAGCATTGAGCTCAGCTGACTGTTGGAATGCTTCCAAACCATCTCCAAAGGATCTCTTAGAAAAGAAGCATTTTCTTTCCCTGCAATCGTATATACGAAATTTACTTACGCGTACTAATACACGTGACGTATTATTATACGTACATATTACCTATACGTCGATTTTTTTTTTTTTTTATTAAAATATATTGAATTTAATTATTTTACATATTTTCGTCAATTTCAAATTTAATTCTGGAGTAATCTTTGATATTTTCGATTATTTTTCTCTAAGTTCGCTTATTTAAACGTAAACAATTATTCCCATGAAAACCAGATCTTTCCCAGACGAAAACATTTAAACATAAATATGTAAATAAATAATATATATATATTTCATATTATTTTTTTGCCACTCTTATATTTTTAATATCTAACTCGTAAAAGAGAAAGCTCGTGAAAAATATTCAACTTTTTCGATATACTCTTTTGTATGTAATAGGATTACTTCGTACAAATTCGTAAATGTTAGTTTTGTTTTCTTTTTTCATTCGTGGCTTGCAAGGGTGAAAAGAATAAACTAATATACACAAGGTAGCTAAGTTTTAACCAAAAAAAAAGGTCCAAAAAAGGTAGACGCTTTAACGCGTTATTTTCTCGAAATAAGAATTTTTCTTCTTCTTTTTTTTTTTCATTCAAATCTCTTCTCTTCCTACGTGTTCCCTACCACTTCGCAAGAGTATACACGTACGCGTATACGCTTACGTAAATAAGTATGAGTATATATACCAAGGCCCGATATTCAGCCCCTGGGACAAATAGCGGTAAACTGTTCGTATCACCGAAGTTGCTAGCTTTAAGATTCAAGCGTTATGAGAGAAGAGAGGCAGCAGGCATCTCAGATTCACCGAAGGTACAGGCAAAGGTTAACGAAATTTGAGAAGGAACCTAGATGAATTTTCATCTTGGGTAACTGAGTAACTTCCTTTATAAGAAGTGAAATTTGAGACACATTTATTATGCATTGTTTGTTTGTTTTTTTTTTTTTTTTATCTTTTTCTTTCTCTCAGATATCTGTTTTGTCATTTTTATCGAATTAATTTCTCGTACTTTTTTTCTCTCTTTAGTTTATCGGAAAACGTATTATTTATATGTAGCTCTAAATACGTAGATAGATGAGATGATATTTCAGTAGTATACTCTCAGTTAGTATATGAGTTTCATCGCCAGTGAGAATCTACTATATGGACACTCGATGAAATATGTTTGATCCGTTGACGTACGCACCTAATCGAACAACGTTCAGTCGATATACACTTGGGATAAAGGAAATCGATCGACTTTCCCCATAGGCTATCAAATATCACATACCTTTCCTTCATCTATCTATCTCTCTCATTCTCTTTCCTTATTTTTAATAACGAAAATGTGTCATCGTTAATGTTATAAAAGTCAACTAAAGTTGTTTCAGTCGATTATTAGTTTACGAATAAAAAATGTATTTCTTTTCCTTTTAATTTTTATTTTCTAAGAATTATCCAAGATTTCTTTATCAAATGTCGTGAGAAAAAAAAATAAAACGTAGACCAACCGTAGAAAAATAAAAAAATAAGAGATTAAGAAATAAATCGTTCCAGAACTGTATAGGATCGTATAACACTTTCCCTACCTAGTAGAAGGATTTCGCTAAGTAATTAGAATCCGGTTGCGTTTTATTCCTTTGGGAAATGTCAAACCATACGGGGCGAACTCTCGTTATCGTAGAAACGCCCGCACATTTCGTTTATTAATATTTCTCATCTTCCTTCATCTTTATCGATCATTCCAAATGAAACTACCATTTTTTTTCCTACCGACACTTTTATACAATTTTTTATCAGGATACAAAATTTCTTCATATATAGTTCTTCCTTTATTTTACGTCAGAAAGGGAAAAAAACATTTTTTTCTCGCGATATAATTAGAAAGATAGAGAGAGAGAGAGAGAGAGAGAGAGAGAGAGAGAGAGTGATAGTGAGATAGAGTAAATCAAATACACACGTACATACATAGATCTTAATTAAAGGATTAATTTACTGCTAAAAGTTTTAATGAAATTAAGGAAAAAATCTGTGTGGGCGTTACGATTAGCTTATCCATCTGAAAGTTGTGAGAAAGTAAGCACAAGGTGGTAAAAGTGGGGATGGGGGTTGGAGATAGAGGTGAGGAAGGCTGAGTTTGCTAGTATGGCCCTTATCGGATTACTTTAGTTATAATATTTATGATACTCGCCGCGTTCTACTTCGTAGCAACAGCTGCCGCGTACATTTATCATTGGTGCATGCGCTCGCGCGCGAATCTGTGCGTATCTACGATGCGCTTACAGAAATAACCGCTGTTAGTACATACTTCTATATATATATGATATACACACACGTATATACATACGTATATATTAGTGTAGACTCGAAGGGAAAAGGGAGGATTAAATCGAGAACGATAAGCCACGCAAATCGTTTCCACAAAAGGGTATAACTGTGAGTATAAATCTAATCACGCGATTACTGCCTGTCAGTACTTGCCTTTTAACAATTCTCATTCGCACATTGATCTTGTCTCACATGCCAACGATTAAACGAGTGTATATATATATGTATATGTAAGTTATGGTCAATGTAAAAAGTGTAGGATTACATAGAATTCTCAAAGGATTCTTTGTTAGGAAGAACAGAAACTTAACTTTTAACATAAACTGAGAATTAAGCTGATTTTTATAACAATAGTACAATAATATATATTTTAAATTATTATTGATTAAAAGTGTGTATTTTTCTTGCATTAGAATGAACGTTTCTAACCTAAGATTTTTTTTACAGCGTTTTTTTTTTAAAGCTTGGTATATGCGTGTGTGTGTGTGTATAATTTTTACGCGTATATATTAAATAAATGTTTTTATCTACAGTTCAAATATTTTCCTATATTTGTAGCATAAAACATTTCTCTCTTAATTTAACTCGTTGAAATTTGAGAATTATTGACATCGTTTAGTTTTCATTGGATTTTTTTTTTTTTTTTGTTAAAACTACGATTCAATGATTTGTCTCCTTTTTTCAAATTTATGTTTTCAACTTACTTTGAATTTAATTTTCGAGTATGAACAAAAAATAAAAGAGTCGATTCATATTACAATTCTATTTGAACAAAGTGCAATCATTTTTTATTTATTTTGTTGAGTAATTTAAATGACTGCGGATTTCATTAGAAACAACAATAAAAACATTTATTCATCGAGATATAACTTTTTGCACAATATTCTTATTATAAATAATAATTAGTATAATCCCTGCTAACAATGGTATTCTTGAACAATATCAAACAGCTGTATGTATATTAATCCTGATATTGAGCTTCTCAATAATAGTAATACAATCTCAATAATTATAGTACATAGCCAATTATAGTGATATTATACATAATTATTTGGTATTATCTGTTTGTCTGTCACTCAATCTTTTCTTTAGTCTTTCTCTTTCAACCTGTCGATTTAGTCCCAGCCCTTGAAACATCCTTTCGAACGTTGTCATCATTCGATACTTCTCATACAAAAATTTATGTAAACTAGAAAACAGAATAAATAATATCATTTGAATATTTATTGTTATTAACATTTGCATTATTTCCATTATTCGATAACAAATTCAGGATCATAGTAAATGATATTTATAGGAAACAAGCTAACAAAACAATGTAAGGAATATATTTGCATACATTTTTAACATACTCTTTCTCTCTCACCTATTTTCTATTCCAAATTTGATCTTTTTTCTCTTGTTTTTTTTTTCCACATATAAACACGTCGTATATGAAGATTGTGTTCTTATTAAAAGATAATGTCAAACCGTATGAAAAAAAAAGGTCGAGGGTCTTATCAAAATTCATGTCGAATAAATAAGAGGAATACTTTTCTGGCTGGTTGCCTGGCAATTTTTGACTACGAGAAAGTAACGAAAAGGGATGAGAATTGAGAGTGGGTTAAGAAGAAGGTGATGATAGTGTTAGTGATGGTGATGGTGGTAATGGTAATGGTGGTGGTGTTGGAATGGCGTGGGTTGAGGGATGGAACGAAATAGTAGAGGCGTAATGAAACGCAGGAAATCCAAAAGTTCCTACGGAAGAGAGAAAGTACGAATGCTCGTGTCGAGCCCTCCTTTTTCCCTCCCCCCACCCCTTTCCCTTTTCTTTTCTTTTTCTCTTTTTCGAACTAACTTGAAAGTTTGCCTGAGTGCAACCAGCGGTGGTGATCTCTAATAGAAAAAGAAAAGGTAAAAAAGGGGAGTAGCGCGAAGGGAAGTAAAGGAAACTAAAAAAAGAATTTAAAAAAAAAAAAAAAAGAAAATGAAAAGAGAAAAGTAGTAGAAATCAAGAACTATGGTGTTGAAAAAGTATGAGAGAGAAAGAGAGAGAGAGAGAGAGAGAGAGAGAGGAATGTTCGATGGTAGGTGTTAAATCATCGAAAAATAAAGTGAGAAACATATTTCGTTTTTCAACGATATTGAAGAAGTAACGATCAATGTTTTGTCTTTAGTTTTCTAGTAGATATATTTGTAATAACGTCGATAAATTTTAACGTTCAATTCCTTTTATTATCTTATAACAAAAATTTTGACGAAATCAAGTAAACAATAAAATATTGTTCATTAATATTTTTCTATTAATTTGATAACAAATTTAATAATATTATCGTTCTGTGCATACCAAGTTCAAATAATTTTAACCAGTTAACTGTGGCACTCCATTTTGAAAATGTGCACCGCTGTGTGTCGCTAGAATCAACCGATGACGAGTTTTCAGGTTAAAATTTCTCATTTATGAGAATAAAATGAACTCTAAAAATAAAAAATAAAAAATAGTAATTTAGAAATCTTGAATTTCTTCTGTGACTAATCTTAAAATTTGAGAAAAATGTTAAAATTTAAATAACAAATAATCATTAAGTTTTACTAATGACGAGTATACTAGTCATGACACAAAATCCTGTTACTCTTCATAACGAGTATATTTGTCAAACTCAGTTAACTGGTTAAAAGGATCAAAATTTAAATTGTTCAATTAGAATTGATTTTATATACATAGGAAATGTTTAAAATCTAAAACAATTAAGTGATTAAAATTATATCAAAAATAAAAAACATAAAAGAATATTTTAAGAAAAAAAAAGTGGTAAGGGTGAAATAAAAAAAAAAAGAATAGAATAGGGAAAAAAAGGTAGAAGAGGAAAATCAGACGGAAGGATTTCGTATATGGGGTAAAAAAAAAGGAACCCTTGTGTGGAATAGAAGAAAGAAGAGGAAGAAGAAGAAGAATAAGAATAAGAAGAAGTAGAGAGTAGTAGAAAAATAGAAAAGGGATACAGAAAAAGGGAAGGAAGGAAGCTCGAGAAAGATACTGTGCTTGGTCTTTCGTGGAATGAAAGGCGGAAAGGAGTGCGAGAAATATAAGAACGATAGAGAATGAAGGTGCTCAGTTATGTTCTTTCTCTTTTTTCTTTAAATGTGTAGGTATGTATATGTGTTTAAGGGTGAAAGAGAAGAGAACAAAAAAAAAATAAAAAAAAAAGGATAAAAGGACGCACAGGCGCAACGTAGCAAGCTTTTCAGCAGGAAAGCTGCCGTAAAGCCGGCCCGTTTCAACGAATGTTAGGAATATCTATCTTGACAACCTAAAACCAGCATACATATGGTAAGAATAGCTTCAATGAAGAGGACCAACACATATACACACATATACACATATACAGATACTCTGTACTCTTTCTCTTTCTCATTCTATAGAATATCGAATACTGTGAGATCTGAAAGAGAGAGAGAGAGAGAGAGAAAGAGAGAGAGAAACTGTGTAAGAGACGTTGAAAGCATCCCTGCACGTTTATATAATCTCGCTAGCGGTTTACCTCGAAACTTCCGATGCCGGCATGCGTTTTAGTGTCCAGTCATCCGCGTTATCGCACTCTCCTTTCATCTCGAAATCGCAAATAGTAGATAGTAGTAATATCTTCCTTTTTCTCTTTATACGAGTACCGTGCGACATCGTTAGAATACATCTGATATTATTTTACTAGTTAAATAACCAAATTTTATATAGTTTAATATTTGTTTAACTTATTATATAATAACGTGAACATTTTTCTACCTTACAATTAAAAATTTAAATTATTATATTTTTATTCTTTTTTTTTTTTTTTGAAGTGAAAACTTCTTTAGAATGGGAGTGATCTGAAAAGTAAATAAATGCGGTCGGTCAGGAAACGGAGCTATTAAACGGTGCTATGAAACGGCTGCTATACTAAATAATGAGAGAAAAAGAGACAAACATATAGGATTGAGCCAGCAAGAGAATGAGACGGAATATAGCTAAACAGTTTTTCCTTTTCTCGGTCTCCACTTTATGCTATGCTTCGTAGTTATCACTCCTGGTTGTATATGTGTGTGTTTGTATGCGATTGCATACTACAAAACGTGGACACGTATGCTTTCGACACTCGAAATGTTTTCCGAAAACCTCACTACTTTTCGGAAAAAATCTCAGGACTTCATTAAATAGCTTTTAATCAATATTTATCTTTTTTTATCCTTTTTACTTATTCTAGACAATCATAATCGTAATAGATTACTTTTGTAACATTTTTTTAAATTTTCTATTGAGATTATTTGCAATTGGATGTTGTGAATTGTTATTTAAGTTTCTTATGACCTAATATTAACGCCAGTTTCGTGAAAATCTGCAGAATGAAAATAGTAGGGAAATTTCAAAAAGTTCGACATAAGGCGTTTTTTCATTTCTTGCATGCAGAGAGGTGTTTAGTTACCATACATTTTTTAGTTACAGGAAGCAACTTGTCTCATTTCTTCAAATAGAGAACTTGCCTACTGTTTAATATGTTATGTATTATATGTTAATAAAACTTAAATTATTTGTTGAAAGTGTTAACAATATAATAATAATAATTTTATAAAAATAACAACCCTATAATTATCCTACACCTCATATTCCTCATTCGTCTTGTTCTCTCGAAACTTAGTTTTTCGAAGGTTTCACTTCTATCACGTGTGATCTGCCCACATGAAATTTTTTAAATAGTAAACATATAATTATTGTTATTATTTCGTATTAAGGAATAATAATATTAAAATTGTTGAGAAAAATATTATTCCGATTTAGAATGAGGGTTGTAGAATTTTAGTATAGAAAAGTTTGAATATTCTTTTCTCTCCTTGTAGGAAATTTTTCGGATTTGAGAATCGTACAGTTGAGCACGTATTCCCGTAAATCGTTGTCAACGAAATTGGAAGTCACGTTCTCCTGCTCTCGTGATCGCGATCCACGACGAGTGTAGGTAAAATGAGTGAAGACGTCGAAGCTTTTCCCCCAAAATGTAGTAGTCGCTAACTTAAGTTTCCTGTCTTACCTATAAAAACGTGAGATCTTTTCTGAAAAAAAAAAAAGAAATGGAATATCCTTTTAAAAACGATGCCAATCATGAACATCATCGTGTTCGTTTTCAAAGTCTTTTACTCATTCTTCTAATCTTATTTTAAACGACCATCTTGATTTTCCATTTATTATTCGATTACCACAGCTTTCTAGTAAAGTGCCAAAATGTCTTGATCAAAGACATATGTTATTTAACGAGCTATCACACACAACTATGCATTTTATATTCTTGTTCTTTATTTATCAAGAAATATTGTCTCACCGTAAATTTATGGTTGCACGTATCCAATCAAATTGACAGTCATTTTTGATTCATCTATTAGAACATCATCGGAGAATAATTTCTATTCGTATTTTCAATTAATTTCAACCACGAAAACATTTTACAAAAAACATTTATTTAATTATATGATCGATCACATTAAATTCCAATAATTTGTTTCAATCTGTCAGAACAATTTATTGATTTCCAATGAAGAAGTATTATAAAAAGGGGGAGTTTGAAATTATTTTTTCGACACAAAAATATTCTCTTCTTTTAAAAATTACGACAGGTATTATATAGTGTGACCTAGGTTATTAAAAAAAAATGTTACTTTAGTTTATCTATACGTTTCATCGTTTTTTTTTTCTGAATATCTCTTGAAATTTCACAAAAAAGAATCCTTACGGCGATGCATTAAAAATATTATAATATATGAATGCAATATCTGATAAAGATGTAATGTAAATGAATCCTTTTATATAAACATAAAGAAAAAGGAGAAAAAAAGGAAAGAAAAATAAAAGGGAAAAGATTAAAGATAAACTTTTAAGCTGATATTATCGGATTTTCCTTTCTTCGCGAGGTACGAGCTTACGGGTGAGCTTTATGGCGCAAGTAAACGGTGTTTTTCAGTACTGACTTTTACCTACGAAGAAAAGTAGCTCGATAACGATCTCTCTCTCTCTCTCTCTTTTTCTCTTTTTCTTTCTCTCTGAGTTTCTCTCGTGTCGCAACGATCTCGTCACTCCGTTACATAATGAATTTTGCATCTTCCGTTCGTAGAGATCGCTTAATTATCTTCTCAATTGTACTCGTCGAACAATGCCATGCGACAATAGCACACGGAATCGTTTTCATAATTGAAAGCAACCAAGGTTGCCTACCTTCATCTGGATTTTCTACGTTTTCGTCCTTTAAGAATAGGCCGAGAACGACGATTTTGAGGTTAGGGAACGAACGATTGTATTCTCACTTACATGTTCTGTCTCTTTCTTTCTTTATTATAAGAAAATTATTCAACGTTAATGATCTAACTAAAAAATATTTGTCAATATAAATCTAAGTACTTAATTACAATTATTTTTCTACTCATTAATTACTTGTTATTTTTTTTATATTACATTTTTGCTGTTATATTTTGTACGTAATTGTTTTTTTTTATAGTTCGATAAACGTTTCAACGTTAGATTTTGTTATATGGTCTATCGAATAATTTAAAAAAGAAAAAAAGAAAAAAACCTCTCATTATTTAATCAATAAACGCTTCGAAAGTCTTCATTGCCGATAAGAGAAAGTTCGTTGTCGAAAAGCGTCGTATCTTTTTTTTTTCCTCTTCGTCAAATTTTAATGAAGAGTGTGTTCCATTTGCTAACTTGTTCTCACACCGATCTGTACGAGTACAACTCTATTTTCAGATTAGTACAAGCAGTAAAATAAACGAGAGTGTAAGAAAAAAGAAGACAAATATAAAAGGAGAGAGAAAATGAAAGAAAAATTGTCAAGTGTCATATTGGAAAAACACTTGTACTGTGAAAATTAGTTGAAAATTAAAGAAGAAAAAAAAATAACAAATGTAAAATCGTTTACGTCAAGTGTAAAATGTTAAAAAGAAAAAAATAAACTATTCAATAATAATTAATTGCCACGATAAAAAATTATTAACATATTTCTATTCATTTATCCAAACCAAATAACTCGAAACACTTTGCATTTCCTTTACTCACAAATAAGAATTCAATTTATTTTCATAATCGAAGATCTATTGAATACAATTTTAATAAAAAGAAAACGAAAGATATTTTATTCTCACAATATATATTTAATAATATAATATAGAAATCACATTTACAATTCAAAATGATGAATATATTAAGATTGGTGGGGTTTAGGGTGGAGGTGGGGTAAAACACATTTTAATAATAGTATCGAAACTCGCAAAATCTTGTAGTATTCGGGGTAACAGCAGTCACGTCTCGTTCTTGAAGTAGGTAGAGGCAAGGGAAATTAATCAGACACGAGCGAGTGTTAGCGACACACTTCTCCTCTTCCTTGCTTTGTATGTGTAATCATTAGTTACTAGAGAACATTGACTTCGGAAATTCTTGACATTATTATTCTTAAGAAGACTTCGTTGAGGATCTCGATACTGAACTAACTAACTAACTAACATAATACCCTGTATACTGTAACAAGTGATTAAACATTTATAATAGAAACAACTAAGAAAACAACTGATGTTAGATAAAAACTGAAAATATCAAATAGAAAATAAATAAATGAGAGAGATCTTTTCTAATCGTGTAATAAATAGAATAGTATTTCGAAGAAGAGTATCGATTGTAAAGGATTAAAAGACACAGGATACCGCGGTCTTGGTGTAATTACCTGGCATCGAGGTTCCTGTAAAAATGTTCGTTTCTTCGATCGAAAACCATTGAACACTTTCCAAGCATTCGAAGCTTTCGTTCGTTCGTTCGTTCGTTACGAAACTATAGAACGTTCTTCTCTTTTTCTTTTTCTTTCTTGCTTCCTTTCTCTCATTTTACTCTTGTATATCTCACCCAATACTATCTCGAAGCAGACGAATCGAATTAAGTCTCTAGGACCGTTCTAGCTTTAACGAGCAGTAGATTTGCTCGACACGTTCATCGATTCGCTTTCCAACTACCAATAGTTTCTTCCACATACAACGTAGTAGTATTACACAGGAATTTCGTGTAACAATGATAAACCACACTCTTGTAACTTCTTCTTCATCTCTTTCTTCTTTTTCTTCTTCTTCTTCGTTGACACCACCTCTCTCTCTCTCTCTCTCTTTCTTTTCCACGAGAGTACGTAGGTAAACAAGTAGCTTTATTCTGTCGCGTAAATATACCAAAGTAGAAATGGAATCGCATCAGACAGGATTGTTTAGTGTGAGAGATGATCGGTGTTTTGTCAGCTTTCAACGAAACCTGAACGTTCTCTTTTTACTATTCTTTTTCTTTAGTTTTTCTTTTCAAATGTCCTTCAACTAACTACACGATCCTGCCATTTAATTCGATTAACGTTTAAATGCTCAATTAGACAGACATCAATTAGTTTTATTCTATTTTACGTTGTACAGACATTTAAGAAAGTAATAATTTAATTGTTTTTCTTTTAGTTATAATTTGTTAACATATCATTATATTGTTAATAATTTTTATTTCATTGATTTACTAAAATAATATATAAAATAAAAATATAATTAATTTGAAATAATTGATGATTGATAAAATCGTTCCTATTGCAGATAAATACAATTTGTAGTAGTAATAAAACGTTTGAAAAATTGTTGAAAATATATTTCTCAAGAATCGACGTCGCATATTTTGAGATTCTCTTTTATTCCTTTATCAAATTTTTTGTCTTTCTCTTCTTTCTTTACCATTTCTTTACTATTTTCACCACAGTCATAGCCTTTCAAATGCATACAGTACTGTTCGCCACAGTCATCTATATAGTGCAAACATCTAAGTTCCAATATGTGTATGTGTGAGTGTTTGTGTGTGTACACGTGGAGTTGCCTTAGATCTTGTGCCGTAGAACTCTGGATAACGTGTTGTGTATTGGAAAGGTATCGCGATGCTTGGAATGTTTAATACCGGCGCAACGACACGCCATAGTGGAGAAATGGTCGGCTTCAGCTACGGAATAAATCTCGTGAGAATCGTGCCGATCTTCTTTTTCTACTCTTTTCACCTTCTTTTCTTCCCTTTTTAAACTTCCTTTTTCGCACCATTTCCAAGAGATCCAATACGATCATTGAAGAATATTTTCTTTGGTAAGCACGAACTTATTGATGTGAAACATTTATTGCTCTTTTACGACCAACTTTGAGCTCTTACATCTCTCTCTCTATCTCTCTCTCTCTCTCTCTCTCTCTCTCTCTCTCTCTCTCTTGTTTTCCCCCTCTTTTTCTATCTTTATCACTCTTAACGAAAATCTTTATAAAAAAAAAACACACACAATTTTAGAGCTTGTAATATTACGTTTATCCTTAAATTCTCTGACACGTGATAGAAAATAGTTCTTTAATTTAATTTTATTATTATTTTATTTTTATCTATCATAAAAAATAAATTTTTCAATGAACGATCTGGTCATTGAAAGAAGCTTAATATTTGATGTTTCATCAAAGCTGATTAAAAAGACAATTGTAAAAAGTTTAATAATAATTGAATAATACAAGATTTATAAATGCATAAGTATCTTCTGATCAAATACTTAAGCTTCGTAGGTTAAGTACGTTCTATGCAATGTTGGAAAGATGCCGTTGAATACTCTTTGTTTGCTATGAACGTTTAATTGCGATTCAGAGAAGGAAGGTAGTAGTCAGTTGTCTATAGATTTAGTGACGGAGAACGTTCGTTAGAATTTCATTAGGAGTCGTAAGTTTGGAGCCGATTACATTTGAAAGAGCCCCGGTCAGTTCGAAAGGGTACCCTAGCACTTTCTGTCATTGTGTTTGCCAATGGTACCGGCCAGTTACGTGACTGAGAAAATGTAACCTTCTAAGTCCCTCATTCGTTCATTTTATCAGAACATAGTAGAAAAGTTTCATTTACTGATCATCTATATACTTCTTAAACAAACATCATTGAAAACTGATACCTCGTGAAAAATCACAATCTTTCATATATCGATTTCTTTTCATTTCTTTAAAAAAAGAAAATATATTCTTATCGTTACTGAATCATTTTTAATACTGTAAATGTACTTTGGTGAATATACAGAGTTGTTATACTTTTGAAAATTACATAGAAAGTCTGTTCTATTCGTATCTAAATAAAGTCACTAAAGAGGATTCAATATTGAAAGGAACTGAAACGAAGAAGCAGCAGAACATAGACGAGAAAGGAGTTAGGATATCCGTTTACGTTCGCATTGACTCGAATTACTTTTTCTTGTAAAAATATACGTGGAAAACAGAAGGAAAGACGACATTTACGATCTCACGATACATTTATTCTTCCTATACATATATACGTATCTGTTGTACAATAAAAATCCCCCCAAAAAAAGGTATTATAAAATAACAACGATGTTGTAAATCGAGAAACTAATGTTTTTCGAAGAGTTAAAAGTTCAATCTATCTACAATGAAATGTCAAAGACGATGACAACGTAAAAATAATGTATAGGTTATTCGAAACGAGTGTGAATTACACACAAGGAGGATTTAAAGAGTCAAATCGACGATAGAATACAATTTGTTTCGTGCGAAAGTTTTTAACGTAGGAATAGTCAGAGAGTCATCCATTAGCAAAGTTCGCGATAGCAGGTGGAGATCGAGAGTACACGAACGTTTAATTGGACCCTGTACAAAATGCTCTTGGGTATATCGTACGAGTGGAGGAGATACACAACGAGCCTCGCTTCGATCGGCTTAAAAATGTATCGATGCATCTCTACCCAATCGTTTGGAGCTTAATACCGAAATAAAAGAGAGAGAAGAGTATGTAGTCAAAAAAATAAACAAACAAACTAACAAACAAGCAAACAGAACGCAACGCATCCGCCCACATGTAAATACACAAACACACGAAAAAATATGAAACTGAAAGATAAAAAAAAAAGGTAAATGTAAGAGAGAGAGAGAGAGAGAGAGAGAGAGAGTAAAAAATAAATTTATCCAGTCAAAGAGGGTAGACACGTTCGCTATACTCTTGATAATTTTTGGCATTGCAGGATACAGCTGTGACCTGATTGATGATACTTTTGGTATATTTTGTTCGTAGATCGGGTCCACCAGCGATCAATGGTGGTCCAGTTATGTGAACTCTTGGGATTTTGAGATCGTACGGTTCGCTCGAATAAGAGGGGAACTTGCTGAAGCAACCATCGTGATTTCCACCGGGTGACTTAGGGAATGGAACATAAATAGGTCCAATGGCTAGGATCTTCGGTTGAATTTCCTTTGGACGCACGTACGTCGGTCCAGGTCTTTCATCGAAATAAGGGTTAGGTGGAAAATGATCGAGAGGACTGCTCGTTGACACGAAACTCGGCCGGGTTTTCTCTATGGAATATGAAACGTCCAAGAGTTAATGAATACCAATGTGTAATTTTCACTTAAAATTTGTATTTATGCATGTGTTCTCTCTCTTTCTCTCTCTCTCTCTCTCTCTCTCTCTCTCTATCTCTACCACCCATACACTCTCATTCGACAGCAATGAAAACACAGTGAAAGAGGAAAACGTGAAGCTTAATTAGCTTTTGGCTTACTAACTATTCCATGGTACAACGAAGCTACGAATTTTCTCTTAGAGAATATAACTTCGTATAAATTATATACTTTGTTTTTCTCCAACCGGTCATTGTACTTTTTATCTCTCTTTCACTCTTATTAATGTAATATTAAATTCTTAAAGCTTTATGATAGTTAAACGTAATCAAAAAGAGGTTAGTATTATGAAAATTAAACGAAAATAATTTCACTAAAAATGTTAAAACCGTTTTAAAATGATTGTCATTAGACTAGGTAAAAAAATTATATGAAGGAGTATAAACTTTTTGAATGCAAACAGTAGTGTATAAAATATATATTTCTTTCCTTCTTTTTTCTTTTTGTTTGGCTAGTATCGTAGAAAAGAGGACTAAGAGTATAACTAATGCCAATGACTTTTCGAAGAATTCAAATATGTATTACCTACTTCATGAGGTGGAAACTTTAAGTGGTCATAAAGCATGGTATTAAGCGTCTCACCACAGACTATGAGAATTACATCTAACACCGGCCAGTGTTGAGACCATTATTTCGCATTAACTACAAGTTCCCTCTTTCTCTCTCTCTCTCTCTCTCTCTTTGCTCCTCCTCCTCCTCTCTCTATTTCTCTTCTCACAGTTTCTCTGACTTTCCTCAAAACTTTGCATTCCTCGCTTCTCGCCGAAATAACATCGTTCGCGGCTTACTGCTATAATCCTTATCTCGTTTAGTGAAACACTTAAAAAATCGTTACGTTAACTTTCAAGGTAGTCGTCTAACTTCCACGCTTACTCGAATGAAGATCAGTTAAAACAAATGTGAGCTTGTAAGGTAACACGTTTGGAAGAAAAATATCTTTATCCGAAATGTTTCTTATGAAATGAAAAAAATCACACACACACACAAACATATACTTAGACAGATAGGAATAAAAGTAATATATATATATGGAGAAGAAAATGTTCAAAGCAAATTTACCTTTTTCCTCTTTCACGTCCCGAAACGCGCGTATAACGCATATGCGGCAAGATAAAAAGAAAAACAGTAGATAAAGAAGAGATAGGGGAGAGAAAGAGAGAGAGAAAAAGGGAGCTTGACACATGGGACTTGAAAGAAAGAAAAAAAATATAGAAAAAGGGGAGTGTGGATGGGGTAAAAAAAAAAATATATAAAAAAGAGAAAGAAGAAAGAAGAAGAAGAAGAAATTAAAACGCGAAGGGTAACACAAAAGAAGAAAAGTAGATCGTATGGATCAAGATGAAAAGCGTGACTTGGTACCAGCAGTAGCAGCAGCAGCAGCAGTAGCTGTAGCGACTAAAGAAAAAAAAAAAATAAAATAAAAAAAAAATAAAAGAATAGCCAAAAACGATCTTAACTACGCGGTGGTACGCGTGCTCGCTCTGCGACGAGCACTTTGTCAACGTGGAAGATAAAGCACCGGATGGGAAGATCTCTTTTAAAAAAGTACGCTCGTTCCTCGCTCGCGACTTATTTATTTACGTTCACAAGAGAGGAAGAAAGTGAGGGACGACAAAAAAAAAAAAAAAAAAAANAAAAAAAAAGAAAAGAAACGAATAAAAAAATAAATAAAAGTAATGAACACATATATGTATATGTATGTATGTATGAATGTATGCACAGTTAAAATAATATAATGGAAGACCTTAAAAAAAAAAAAAAAAATCAGGATCTACAGAAAAAAAATAAAAACTTAGGTGAGAAAGGTCTACACCAGGTTGAATGTTAACCACCATCCTCCAATATTTATTTTAATCTTTTAACAAGAAGTAAAAGTAAATTGTTGTTTCTTTTTAAAGATTTTTCGTTAATCCACTGCTATCATGTCTACTTTATCTCATTCTCAATCTCTTTAATACAACTAATACGATTCATAGTATTACTCATTTCCATTTTTCATCATCTTCTTCTTCTTTTCTTTTTTTCTTTTTTACTCAGCTTTTCTACTTTGAAAGAGATTGAAATTTGTTTTCTTTTTTTTTTCTTTTTTTTTTAATTCCTTACATCAGATACCTCATTTTATTTTAGCAGCCTCGATAGGAGAGGATTTTAGGTTTGTACTATTCATTTCGACCGCACTCAAGCTCTTTCACGTTTAATGAACGTAATCTGGTAAGCGACGCGTCGCAGCATGACCTAATTACACTACCTAAAGGGCCCAACACACGTTCAACACATAGGACGGTTATGTCGTCGACACGAAAAAAAAAAAAAAGGAAAAAAAAGCTGTAAATTCAGAGCTCGTGTTTTCTTCTCATCTTTTTTTTCTATCTCTCTCTCTCACACACACTCTCTATCATACCTTCCCTTTTCCCTCTCTTATCCTTCCTTTTCTCAGGATCGTAGGGTTCGTGCGAATAAGTGGGATAAGGGCTGAAGCAAATATCCGCATATCCCGGACCACCGAGTTTCCCAGGTTTTATCTTGAAATTCGGTGGCTCTCCTCTATCCGGTTCTCCTCTTTTTCTTTTTCTCTTTGGTTCCGGTTTTAATTCAGGACTGAAGTAAGTTGGCTTGCCGAAACAGCCATACGAATCACCAGGAGTCGAATGTTTTTTCGAGGGTGACGGTGGTAGCAAGGGTGGACCTTTTACTATCTTGATTTTCTTCTTTTTAATCTGTCGATATTTTATTGATATTTATATCATTTTAAACGTCATTACTTTTTTTTAATATATATGGTATTTAGATAAATATGTAAAATAAAAAAATAAATTCGACATATTTGATAAATCGTGCTAGGTAATTTAAAAAAAAACATCCGATCAATCTTATTTTTTATTCTTTATCAATACCACGCGGATTTGGAATAATTTAATTTTAATTTAAATTTCAAGGTAATTGCAATATAATAATAAATATAAAAATCACATGGGACTCTAAAATACGTGGAATTATAATTAAATTTTTATTAAAATTTATACCTCAGATAATATTGGTTGCCATGATTTGGGAAGTGCCTCGCCAACGAAAATTCGTTTGAATTCTTTTTCAAAAAGTTTAAGGGGTGGACCTGGGAACAACTGTCGACCTTTTACAACATTTTGTCGTATTTCAGCTGGTGGACTGTAGGGATCGTATGGTCCGTTTGGGATATCGTCGAAGAAACCTCAAGCAGTGGAAAAACGGGGAAAGAAATTAAAATTGCAAAGAGTATTTCGATCGTTCTTCGAACTCCAAGGTATTGTAGTCGTGTGAAATATTCATTACCGATTCGATCAAGATCCGGTTTCCCGTATCTTCGGCCCAATTGAGTTACCTCTTCGAACCGTCGCCTCCTGCTCATCCTATTCCGTTCATGTGGTAGACATTTTGACGTGTATTATGTCATCCATTATCACCTGTTTAACTTTGAGGTTAAGTCGAACGATTTTCTATCGATCTTTTTAGAACAAATAAAAAAATAAAAATATAAATTGAAACTTCTTAATCTCGCTCGTATATATTTTATCATAGGGTGAATAATATTTAATTTATTTATATTTATATTGATGTTCAATTATTAAGATAATAATCTTAAAAAAAATATCAAAATTATTCTTTATAAAATATAGCACAACAAATATGATTTTTTATAAAAGTTCAATGAAAATTTGAATAACATGAAGTGAGTAATCTTAAATGTTATTAATATTGTCAATATAAAATTTTTAATTTATATATTTTAGAATATCAAAACAAATTACAAATAAATATTAATACTTTTGTTTTTATTAATAATAATCTAAGAATTGAAAAATATATATTTTGAAATATGTAGTAATTAAAAAAAAAAATAAATAAATAAAAAAACATAAAACAAATGTTTATCGTTTTAAGAAACATTTATTTTAGAGTTCTTGAACAGGAATGATCCTCTGGCCGTGAAACAAGATCGGCTGAGAAAATCCAGGATGATCCCGTTTCATCGGTCGCCATACTACAATAACTGTCTTTTCCTGTCTTTGAGGTAAAATTATATCCCTCAATAAAAGTCCGACTAAGTCGATTCTCCTAAGAATAAAACGTTATTCGGTACGCCGTCATCGCCATTCGAGTTTTCCTCTTATTCTTAATGATCCAAATTAGCAATAAAATCTGTCGTGCGTAATGGAAGGACATTAATCTAACTCCTAGAATCTTTTCCTTTTTTTTTTTTTTTTTTTTATTTTTCTTTCGAGAAAACAGGAGAAAAAGAGAAGAAGAAGAAAAAGAAGAAAAGGGAGAGTCTTGATCGTCGTGCTTTGTTTTCCCCATCAACGCTTATCTCGGAGATTGATACTACTCATAGGTATTATAAGCAATATACTACAGACAATGAGAAGAAATATGATAATAAAATATCGAAAGGGTCAAGTTGACAGTTTTAAATCATGCGAATGAAAATCATTTGTCAGTCGGATGGATGGATAAACCAAGGATGGAAGAGGACGCATGATTTACCCCATAAAATGGTGAAGTATCTTTTACGAGAAAAAAAAAACAATAAAAATAAATAACAAAAACAAAAAGAAGGACGAAATAAAATAAATATGATAAAAATAAAAAATCAACAAGTTTGAATATAATAAATATTTAAAAGTAGGAAGAGAGGATTGGGGGTTGGAAGGGGTTATATAAACTTACTTATATGAATAAATACGAGTTTGTAGTCTCTTTTGAAAGATCGAGAGAAGATGACGGTGCTCGTTCATCGACGACGTACCTTCGCTTTGCTTCTTTTGACCGATCACCTGTCATATCGTTGTTAAATTATGAACAAACTGTCCTATTCTTCCTCCCTTTCTCTTCCTCTCTCTTTCTCTCTATAGTTAACCATGCCCCATCGCTCACATTCATTCCCCTTTTTTTATTCGCGGTGTAGATAGGGTTGGTTTATTCAAACTTTATTTTTTTTTTTGTACGTTCAGGAAAGTGTTTCTACTAAAAATAGATAACCTCGATTACGTATAAATATACTTTTAATGGTTCACTATTTTTTATCTTATTTTGAGATAAATTATGATAAAAAATATTTAAAGTATTATTTTCATCATGTCACTTAGTAACATCTGTCTTTTTCTCTCACGTATTATGGCTAAATACTGTGTTACCAAAGTTTAATGTAATAAGTTATTTTCACGCACATGTACATAAACAGTTACACGCATGTACACACACATATTCTCTCTCTCTCTCTCTTTCTCTCTCTCTCTCTTTCTGTCCTTCTTTCTCTCTTCTTAATTAAATAGACTAATTTTATCGTAAAGCCTGACATCCATTAACAGGACTTTCGATTAGCACGTTCAACGCTCGTAAACCAAAACGCAAAGTTTACCGTACCGCCATGACGCAAAGCACAATCAATGTAAAATTTACGCTACCAACGTTTAAGTGGTAAACTTGAATTTTCATCAAGATTCTTATGATTTTATGATGTCGTTTGAAGACCACTTATTCCCAATTTCTCTCAAAAGTAGGATCAATTAAAATGATTTAAAATAATTCATTAACTTTTTAAATACTATACTTTATTTATTTCATAACTTTTTTGTTACTTTCGGTTGTACGACACCAAAAAAAAATTATTTAATGTCAATTAACTATAATAATATATTTTTTCTATAATAATACGAATTCAAAATAATTGTAAAATTATTTTATAAAAATAGTTTTATATAAAATATAAACTATATTTGTTATATAAGTTTATATATAATAAATTACGAAATGTTGTAATATAATAATATTAACCCAAAATAATATTTAAAAGAAATTATGTTAAATATAATAATTATTATAAATATTATATTATATATAAATAAAATTAAAATTATTATAAGCATATAATAATAATTATATTTAAATTAAATACGAAATTTATTTTTTTTTTAATTTGTAATCAATAAAATAATTTCGATTTAAAAAATTATTTCGTTACTCAGAAGCGTTTGTAATACATTCAGTATTAAAAAACAAAATATAAATCAATTAAACGTATTTAGAATATTGAAGAAACGATCATTCGGTCAACAAACAATTGACCTGGTTTTCTTCGATAATGAGTCAGCCCTAATTAGTTGACTTGGCACTGTCGGATATCTTTCCCTCCGGTTTTAACCATCTATAGCAGCAAACGGGTTTCATTACCGACTGTTTGTAAACGGCACTAGCTCAGGAAACTACGACCTTATCTTTGCGTGATTTATACTTAGGCCAACCAACGTTGTAGACTTCAGACCCGACGGACACGTAGTTATGTACCCACATTGAAGCTAACTTTGACTTTGCGATTCTACAGTTTGCGCGAGAATCCTGTCATTACCAGTAGCAACGTTAGCCTAACTTCAAACGTTTAATTACACCGTTTGAATTATATCAATCCTATTTATCACAGCAATTGAACACGCTAATGACTACATTTTTACTTTTTTAATAACTCTTTCTCAATCGTATCCAACGACTCGAACGAATTTAATTTTGTTCAAATCGTCGACACGTAAAATTATTCAAATTCAAAGAAAATAAATTTTTGTTTATCGACCAGGTAAAAACGGTATACACCTCGTTTTCATTTGTATTCATTAACTCGGGCCTCCATCGTTGAATCTTTTTTTTTCTTCTTCTTAATTAAAGCTTAAACCATCTTAAAAGCGTACAAAATGGAACAAGGAACAAAAAAATTCTTGAACCCATATTTTTGTGTTTGTTTTTTTTTTTTTTTTCATATAAACGCGAACATGCGGTGCTGCAAGCAACGACATTACCACTAGGAGAGGCTGCTAATGGTTTTTTCATTGATTAAGAAAAGCGGTCTAGATAAAAAGAAAAAAATAATTCCCGTTTAAAATTCTTATTCGATTAACTCGTTCCTGTCAGGGTTAGCACAAGATAACCATAATTCGTTTCAACCCCTTGGAAACTAATCGCGAGATCGAAGAGTCTTTTAAATCGCATTGATCAAGAAAACTGTTCGAAACTACCTGTTTATTTTTTAACTTAACACTTTATGAGTTAATATAAAATACGTTATAGTAACTATAAACATAAACATTTAATTATAAACTCGTATAATGAACGTTTCATTTCTTTTTGCCAATTAATAAGACGAGAGAGAGAGAGAGAGAGAGAGAGTAGTAATGATAGTAAATGAAAATTGTGAGATAACAAATTTTTCGAGAAAAGTACTGAATGCAATTTTTTTTTTACATTAAGGAAGAGAGCAATCTTTTTCCTAGATTAAGATTCTTTTTTATTTTATTTTTTTTTTTTTATTTTCACCAAGACCGTCATTTTTTCATCAAATAATAATCACCGTTTATTACTCGTCAGAGATAATGTTTCTTGATCATGCCAAATAAGTTACACTTGAAGAATAATTTCATTCTCATCACGGCCCATAACTTTTAATAATAATAATAATTTACATCAAAGAAATATGTTCATATAAATTATTGTACATAGATGACAATCTACGTATAATATATTTGCATAAATAATTTATAACATACGTCCTACATATATTTATAAATAAAATTGGAAATACATTTATAACGAAGCACATTTATATTTTAAATTTTCAACTCCGTAACTTTAAAATTTTTAACTTACGACCACGGAGTTAAAAAAAGGTACCAAATTCTTTCCTGTTTTGCATAATTTCGAATACCAAATTGGGAACGACCAAGTGGCGAATGAGAATAAAATAAAAAAAAAAAAAGAAAGTAAAAAGTAAAAAGGGAAATCGGTAAACCGCGATTCCCTTTTTTTGTGGATGATCATTGGCGGTGACGAAAGTTCAGGGATACTTTAGTAAAAAAAAAAAGAAATGTATAAAGGGCCGTAATGTCGTGGTAGTTTCACCGTGGTGTAATTTCCACGTTCTATCCAGGGCCATATTTCCATGGGATTTTCAGCGAAACTCACGAGAGGGGAGAAAGGGGGGAATGGAAACGACAACGCTTGGCGGCGTGATAATAAGTAAACTTTCGATTGCCGAAGCGACCTATTAAGATAAGGCACTATAGGTAAAAGAAAAAGAAAAAGAAAAAGAAAAAGAAGTGCAGTGAGAAACCACTCTGGTTGAGTTTTAAAGGAAGGTTGTGCCAGAAGGTAGCTTGCGCACTACTCGAGAAATCGCTTGAAGCTCCGAACAAGGAAAAGAAGAAGAAGAAGAAAGGGAAAAAGAAAAAGTGGTTAGAAAGGGAGAAAGAGAATAAAGAGGGAAAGGAAATAGGTTGAGTGGAAGGAGAAGGAAGTCTACAGCTTGGATTGGTTGGGATAGGATAATAAGAAAGCAGTCAGGCGATTTTGAAAGAGGAAAAATAGAAGAAGAAAATAAACAAAAAGAAAAAAAAAGAAGTAGAAAAAAAGCAAGAGAAAAGAAGGAAAGAATAAATGGAATAAAATGACGATATACATCGGGGTTGGGTTGGGGGGTTAGGGTGTAGAGGGAGTTGGGGTAGTTCGATAGGTCGGCAGATCGATTAAGATTAAACGCCTAGTTAGCGAGTTTAAGGACGCTGCGATGGAAAGTCAGGAGATTGAGTTTGCTGGGATTGAAATCAAGAAAGCCAGCCGTGGCCGTTTAATTTGCAAATGGAATAGAAGGACTTCGTTCGTTCGAGAATCCCTTAAAACCGCATCGTAGTGAAAGAGAAGGAAGTTTATGTGATATGTACGTAAGTATCAATCATTGATTACCCATTCTGTTAATCTTATTATTTTATCTTTTCTTTTCGTACTCTTTCAAAAGTCCCATTGTAAGTTAATGAACATTGAAGAAAATTGAGTCAAGATCTGAGAACATGTGTGTCTTTTACTTTCACTTACTTTTCTTGTTGTCTGATATATATTTCGTTGATATAGTACTCTCATATTATTAAGTAATTGATTTTCTTCTAAAACTCGCTAGATACAATCACTTTTCATCAGCTTTGTTACTCCTTTCTTGATGTTACGACAAAGAGAGAGAGAGAGAGAGAGAGAGAGATATCTTTATTTCTAACTTTCTTTCTTTTGTATTACCTAGCAAAGAATCACGAGAAACTGATTGTTCCATGTCGACTTCAGTACTCTAAGGGATTCTTCGGTATTACATGTGGTACAATGTAACTAGTGACTTTTGTTCAGATTATTGGACTCGACAAAGTGAAGAAGATTTAACAAAAGCTACAAATTTATAATATAATTAATCGTGATGTTATTACAACTCGGTTCTAAATTAAGAGAACTTACGTATTATCAAGTTAAATGTATTTCAGTAGATAAGATCATAAATGAGTTAAAAATAACTTTAATGGATGACATTTGAAATGAAATGTCTTAAACTACGTATATTCAAGGTTTTATATAAGATTTCTACCTATACATACACAACATTATATCTAGGTAGTCATTTTATGAGAAACAAATTAGTGGGAATGCTCCTTTCAAATTATAAGGATAAAGAAGAAACGTTGAAGTTTAGTTGAAAACGTATGAGAAACGTGTACGTTTTACTTTTTTCTTTCTTTTCAACGAGGAGGTTTACAAATACGAATTCTTTCAAAAAAAAAAAAAAAAAACGTTTCTTCGCAAACGAGGTGAGAAAAAAGAATAGTCCGAAGAGAGAAAGAGTTGGTGTTAAAATTAACACGTTAACGAGGATTCTTCAGCTAGCTATTTGTTCAAGCTTACATTTAGTGCAAGCTACGTTGGTAGCATAAGTTTTCTTTCCTAGCTAATTTTCAAATCTCGAACAAACGTGGAAGACACTTCAAACATTTTTCTTCTTAGCTTCTTATCTACGTTAGTCGTGTCAACAGGGTAGGTTGAGGGTGTGGGAGAGCTATACATTTTTCATTCCACCCAGATATTTTTTTTCCTTCTTTTTATTCTAACATTTTTCTTTTCTTGCTTTATTATATCTCTTTCAAAGAATATCCACCGGATGTCACTCACATAGTAAAAATAGATTCGATTTGACGAAACGATCGAAACGATCAACGAGTCATTCTCGAAACTCTTACTCTCTCTCTCTCTCTCTCTCTTTTTCTATCTATCTACAGGTTATTTCAAAATCTTATTCTATTTCTTCAAATCGTATTAAAGAGAAAAAGAAATAGAAAAAAGTCGAATAAAAGTAGAAATCTATATGACCATTTTGTTTTTTGCTACTCACTTGATAGAAATTTGATTTCGATTTTTTGACTAACTTCATTTCAATGTTTTCAAATATTTCTATTCTTTTTCTCGAGACGGTAATATTAAGAGATAAAAGAAGAAAAAAAATAAGGGGAGGGGAGATAGCATTTGTCTATGTATAAGTTTGTAGATATATTTACGTGTGTATGTGTGTATAAGCAGATCGTGTAGGTAGTGATCTGAAGATAGCTCGAGACACGTAAGGAGATTACGATCTTGAAGAAAGGGACTTTGATTCGAGTCGATTTAATTCGCCTTTAGACATCGCGATAAGAAGATGCAGAGTTTTGAAAGACGCTATATATAAAAGAAAATGGAAAAAGTAAAAGGAAGGATGATAGTAAGAATGAGTGGGTGGGGGAAGGCACTTTGTTCGATGGTGGAACGAAGATCCAGTGAATCCTTTCTTTCTCTATTTTTTTTCTATCTCTATCTCTCTCTCTCTCTCTCTCTCTCTTTCTATTCTTTTTCTCTCTTGCGCTTTCGACAGACGGTTCGGACGGATTCAATCTCATTAAGGGAGTAAGACGAGCTAGGAAGAAATTCGTTGCAAATTCCAATGTCTAGCTATCTTCTCTCGGTCACGGTGATGCCGCGAGGAGAACGAAAAAAAAAAAAGAAAAAAAAGGGAATCAAAAGACTACGACGACGACGACGAACGACTGTGAGATGCGGTTCGAGAAGAAACGTCGTACAAGACGAACGTTCGAACGTGATCGAACGAACTCTCGAATAGTAGTAAGAGAAAGAATAAAACAAAAACAAAAAGAACTTCGACATTTATTACCGTGGATTTTGTTCGTAGTAAATAAGTATTTGGAAACAATATAAGAAATGAAATTGAATCTTGGTAATATTTGTCATTAGCTACGAATAAAGATTAAATTTGATTGAAAATATCAAATATCAAATATATGTAAAATAAATTGTATGTTGATATATATGCATTGAAATTAATATAAAAAAAAAAAAATGATAATTCTTTGAATGAGAAATCATGGAGAGAATAAAAATGTTTAATCGATCAGCCTAAATTGGCAATGAAACAAAAAGTTTTTGAATTTTATAGTAGAGAAGAATTTTGTCGTTAATTAACCACCACTCGACCCTTTCCAAATTCGACGTTTTACCTGATGCTAGTTAAGTTCAAGTGGTAATAAAAAAGAATTATGTCTCGTTGTTGGTCGTTTTAAGACGTTAACGTACGACATAAAAGTTTCCCCTTGTTTTTTTTTTTTTTATTTTACTTCCTTTTCTTTTTCTTCTTTTTTTTTTTGTTTGTAAAGCAAAGAAAAATATATTTTCCTTTCTCGAAGAAATCGTTTTCACTTTGATTCTATACCATCTTAGAATCACAAACGAAGGAAAACCACAAACGATATAGAAGTAGTAGTCGAATTCTCGAGTAAGGATTCGAAAAGATTTGCGTTTTGTGCGAAGAAGGGGTCATGGGGAAAAATAAGGAAAAAAAAGAGAAATGTTCTAGTTTCTCTCTCTCATCGTGAAAAGTTTCTCAATATAGGAAAGTGCGTCTAGTCAAAGTTTCGTTTAAGAGGAATCTTTAGCAGTAATTTTCTCTAAGGACCATTTGGTCCTTCCTTTTCCCTTCCCAAAACAGTAAATACTTCTACGTTAATGTTAACCGATAAAACGACGTGACCGATTTAGTAAAGGGTCGATCGGTCACGAAGACAATCAGTCGAATTAAAAGCTCGACTAGCTCGCGAAACGAGAATTGCCGATAAAACGAGAGGCTTAAGCCGTCAGCTTTCGCACTGTCCATTCAAAACTTGATAAACGATCTAGATTCAATGTCCGAAAGGAAACGATAGGTATTCTCTACTTTCTGAAAAACGAATGACCAGTTTAATCGACGTAAGAATGAAGTGAAACAACTTTTGATAAAAATCTTACTTTAAATCGTTTTTTCTTTACAGCTCTAACTATCATAAAATACGAAACTTTCAAGTGATCAAAATGACAAACAATTGTCGTAGATTATTTATATTTCAAATTATTTCTTATTTTATTTCTTATATTTGTGGTCATAATTATGAAAGTAGATATTAAATTCTATGTAATATTGAAATAACAAATACTATCTAAAGGTTTATTTTTGACAAAATCGTAAAAATTACATTGAATCAAATTTGTTTAAAATAATATCATATAAATATAATAATAGTAATACGATATAAAATAAATAATAGTTTTAAATAATATGATATATAACTGATTAACTCTTTTTTTTTTTTGTAAATTTTTACTTAGACAACTTTCATAATTATTTGCACATTTATTTTTATAATTATTTTTTAAATTAATTTTCCTTTTACTGAAATAACCACGGACTTTAAATTAACAAATTAGATACTATAAACTATGAATTATTAGATCGATTAAAATAGATCGATCGATTTAATTTAATAACGTGTGGTATTTACGCATTTCGACGTTTAGAAGATGAGATCTCACGGAAGAGTTGGGAGAGAGAGAGAGAGAGAGAGAGAGAGAATTATCGAAGCTGCGGTAGCATTGCGGTGTCGTGTCCATTAATTCGACCTTAGCCTAAGGGGGTTAAAATAATTAATCCTACTATCCAGAGCTGCCGCGATTAAACGCTACGATTAAACTGGACCGTGGGTTTACTTAACCGAAAATCCGCGTATTGGACTCTCGCGCACGTGCTAGTTTGCACATCTTGGTCTTACCTACTAAATACCAAACCTGCTACGATCGATTATATTACCTCCTTGAACCTTTTACCTATTGTATTGGCAATCTTATTCGAAGATGGATACGTTCGTGAGAGAAAACAAAATTCTTTGAAACGATCAGTTTATTAATTTTTCAAATTAATTGTATAATTTATAATAGATAAAATGTGGAACGTAAATATATACCACTTTACAACTAGATTTCCAATTTGTCAATGTATTAGATCTTCTATGAAATATCAATGAGACTTATGATATATAGATATATCTACCTATACTGTGTGTATACAAAGCATACACATATATAGTATATCTATCTATCTATCTATTCTCAAAAGCGATCAACCGAGCAAAACGAGGAGTTTTCTCGAATTCCCGTTCTTCCCACGGAAACTCGCAAGCGAAATTCAATACCACTCTGGTACAACCTACTGCGCTGCCTCGACGCGATACACGAACGGATATATTGAAATATTCAATGGAAATGGGACAGTCGTGAGAGGGATAGAGAAAGAGAACGAGAAAGAACGAGAGAGTGAGTGAGTGAGTGAGTGAAAGAGAGAAACGACTTTTACTTCTCTAAGCGGTATTTTCGATGGGTACATCGTTCCACCATCAAATACTCGGACTACTAGGACACGAATGCTTTCGATTTTTCAACGTTCGAAGTTTCAACATTCTATGGCGGAGAAATGGTTGAATTAAAATAGAGTATATGATGCTTGGTAAAAACAAAACCAAAGCTATTACATACACCCTAGTTGTTCTATCATCGGTGAGATGGATGAGTGCATGGATGAATGGATGGATGGATATATAGTCTTGATAGTGTTGGTGTCATGGGTGCATCTACTCGAGGGGAGTATCCCATTTGCGGACGGTCAAAGAGACAACCTGTTTATACGCACGTAGTATCGCTATTGTTGGCAAATTGGCGGTGGACGGATCTGTCGACAATGACCAAGGTTTGATGGAGTAATGGACGTTCACTGTCGACGTGTTGACCCGTACAGACGATATACGTTGTAATGATGCGTCCGTGCTTACCAACACACTTGCTACCGACACACATGTAAACACCAACGTTTGGATCTACATGCTTGGTAGACTGACTAATACAGACAACCTAGGACAGTCGATACTACCTAACCTACGCACACACGATTTCACTATATCATACATTCTAAAGTTTCTCTTTGTAAATCATTTGTTATCTACTCTCCAAAGATACTTCTAATTTTTCTTTTTTTATTTCCCCCCATTAAATTTATCAACGACAGATTTGAATCCCTAAGCCTATCGTTACTTTTTTTTATTTATTTCTAAAAAGAACTATTTACAAAATTTCATTCAATCGAATTGTTAAACTAAAATGGAAAAAAAAGGAATTGAAAATATGTTTCAACGTGTGTGTTCTCTTTCGTTTATGTTATAAGCATAAAAATATGAAAGTTTTCGACGAATAGCAATGTGGCAGTCGTATGCTAATACAACTCACTCTCTCTCCCCCTCCCTTACTTTTCTTTGCGTTAATAAGTTAGCTTTCCCATCTTCCTTCTCATTTTTCTTTTTTTGTTTTTTTTTTTTTTACTCTACTAGAGGCAGGATGATGCATAACCTGGTAACGGTATGCACTGTGAGATTCCACGTGCGACGTGGCGGACTATGTTGTACGTGTTACCGCAATGTAAAATTATGACGAAGCATACGTCCCACCCCCCTCCCTCCCCCCTCTACCCCCTCCTCTCTCTTCTATCTTTCTTCTCAATCCTCCCTTTTCCCCTTTTGCTACGGCTAGCAAGCAATGTTGCCTGCACCCTTCGCGCGTCATGCGATCCAAAAGGGAGCAAAAGATGCCACGAATGAAAAAGGTAAAGTCACAGGAGAAACGTGATATATTTTTCCTTCTATCTTTTCTCTCGAAGATATAGTTCTTGTCGTGTTCAACTGTAACCTATACTACTTTGCATTTAAAACAAAAATAAAAAATATCAAATATATATAATATATTATAATCGCAGAAAAATATAATACTTTTCTTCAACTTTCTTTCTTTTGACAAAACTTTTGTGAATACAGAGAACGTATTTGTGTATAAAATTAATAGACTGTCTCTTTATAATGTTTTTTTTTTCTTTTTTTAAATGAAACTTCTCTTTCATCTTATTCGTGATAAAAAAAATAATGAAAAATATATTTCAACGTTTTAATAAGTTTTAACTTTATGAACTCTCTCTTTTCATTATTCCTGTCTATAACTAAAAATGAAATCTACGTTTATATTAGTTTCAGGTGGTTCATTTTGAGTATAAATTATATGCGACAGGTCAGAAGTTATCAAATAACATTTTTGATGAATGAAATTATATTCAACGTTTATATATAAATGGATATTTTAAAATGGAATACATTTAATAATTAATATTGATTTTGATCGACGCAACTACACGTGCTAACGTTAAAACAAAACAATAAATCTTTCTTTAATTTAATATCCATAAATCACAAATGTACAAATATCAAATAAAATAAAATAAAAATAGAAAAAAAAACAATGTATCTCATCGAGCAGCAAAAGTTGAAAAAAAAAAAATTTGAACGAAAAGAAAAAAAAAGTTAAGGGTAAAACGTAGAAGAAGGAGAAAAGAATAAATGTTAAGTGTAACGTAGGACGTAACCGGGTCGAACCTTTGGAGCAGAAAGCTCGTGATGTAGGTTCAACTAACGAACGCGAAAGAAGCATTGCTGTTGGGGGTGTGGGGTTTGGACGGGTAGGAGAAATTACGAGGAGAAAACGAAATAACGGGACCGGCCGCGAACGAATACACGTGCGTGCTTCGCGTGTACGATCTCTCGTCGTACCCTCTTTGGACTAGGGTCGGGAACATACTTCAACGTGTTCAACCCTTCACCCCCGACATTTTCAGCGCGTACGACTGGCGGACGCGTCCTTCTGATTTACCGCTCTTACGGAGAGCTATATGCTCTCGCACCGCGTCTAAAGTCTTGTATATACTCTTTCTCTCTCACTCACGCACACATACACATACACAAGAAAGTAGATACGAGTGTCTCGAGTACTGCCGCGATAACTCGTCTGAAACGTAAACTTTACTAAATTATCTTTCTCATCTAATAAACTTCTTGAAAAAGAAAATAAATCTAAATGAGATTTAAGTAGACTGTTCGTATATATTTCTTTTCTTTTAAGTATTATTATATAGAATTAAAGTAAGTAGTATTAATCAATATTTTCCTGAACATTAATATATGAAAATTGATTTTTTCTACTTAATATCAAGCCACAAACGCGGGCTTTACTCATACTTTTTTTATGATACAATAGACAGTAATATAAATAAAAACTAAATATATAAGTAGCATAGGTCAATTATAAACTAAAGAGTAGTATAAATCAGTGATATAAAATATAAGTAGTATAAATTAATCATACAAATTAATATGCTTCTTTGTTACCGTAATTCAACGATTAAACGAACAAGTAGCAGGACTTTACGAAATGATAAGTTTATTCTTAGCTAAGTTAGTTGTAAGAAAGTAAGTTAGTAATATAAATTAACGTTTCCTAAACCTTCACTAACTCTCGGGAAACGTAAGAAAGACAACTCGCTTATGATATATTTTAAATCGGCAGCTGTAAGAAGAGAAGAGATCAAAATAAGTTCATGGTTCCAGTTCTAGCGACACTTTCCGCTTCACGGTTATAATACTGTTGAAGTTTCGTCTTCCGACTATTGCAAGGACTATTACAAGCAGTCTGACTCGTTCGCGAGTTTATCACTCAGCAGATACTTCGAACCGACTTCATTGAGTACAAAGAAGCAACTCCTCCCATTTACCATCCACATCGTTCCATTCTTAGTTATCTAACTCGTTCCACATTGAGTAAAACTGAAACCGTGCGTAAAGGCTTTTCAAAAGTCTTGTAATAACTGAGCGAAACGTTGACATTTCTCGCGACTTCCAAGGAAATTCTCATAGTCGCGAGATGAGTGGCTAAATGATAAATATGATTTACTTTTTATTTCATTTTTTGTTTCTAAAAGTAGTCAAAGTAAATGAAAATTTTACAATGTTCTTGAAAAAAGGAAAAAGAAAAACTTTAAAGATTAGCGTTCAATGGTAACGTTTTGGAATTAGGATTGAATGAAATATATAAAAAAAAGAAACGTGAATTCACAAAATACTTTGATCATTTTCCATTGGTTATTCTTTAGTTTCAACTAGCATTTAAATTCGTTATTTTAAAATCTCATAAAGAGCTTAGATGAAATGCTAAAATACGAATTAACGAGACTAATATTTGTCGTATTTTTTTATATCATTAAAATATTATTTATACGAGATTAAATTTTAAAAAAGAAGAAGAAGAAGCAAAAAATGCATATATATTTATCGTATAATATTATAACATAAAGTATCTATGAAAATGATCGACTTACCGTTACTAGGAAAAAACTGCGAATTTATGGGCTGCTGTTGCTGTATAATAGAAACAAAAAGAATAAGAAAAAAGACAAGGTAGAATGAAAAAATCATGGGAAGATTAAGTACTATGAATTTTATTGTATTCTCCTTTCCCGAATCTTACAAATAGTGAACAGCGAATATCGACATTAAATGGATTTTTTTTTTTCTTTTTATTTTCGTTTCCTTGAGCTTTCACGTTGTCATTCCATCGAACTTAGAACACTAGTTCTCACTTTCATATAATCATACACGCTTCTATTCAACAGACATACACGAAAAACACATATACACACACATACACTTGTTCTCTTCATCTTTCTATCTTTGTTTATTTCATTCATTCATTATTTTTTACGCACAATCTCGTTCGCCCAGCTTAACTGATTAATGATCGTTTATTAGTGCCAGTAAATTACAATGATTTATTAGAAGACCTCGACTCGTTCGTTTTTTTTTTTTCTTTATCGTTTATCTTACGGATAAATTGCTATGGGCATGACGGGAAGTGTGATTATCGATCGACGACTTTAATATTGCCAACAAAAAGAAAAAAAAACAACTGTCAACACCTTATTCGTCAAAGGATCACTGTAGTATCTTTTTTCGTTTGGTTTCGTGTATTTTTTTTCTTCTTCTTCTTCTCCTTGTTTTAAACATTTTTCTTAATTTTTATATTTTTTTTTCTTCTTTTTTTCATTCGATTTTTTTTTTTATTTCTTTATATCAAACGCACGGACGCAACGACGCATTTTTAATTCGAATTGAAAGTTATTCTAGTAATCTCATTGTATTTGTTACATTTATTGTATTATTTTTTATATACGTGTGTAAATATATTCGTTGAGGAAAAAAATACAAGTTGAGAATATTGAGAGCAACATCACGAAGATTGATATTTATTTATTTATTTGAGATAAAAAAGAAATAATCTTATATCGAGCTTATCTATGAATTTAATATCGAAAATATCGTCATTTAATTTAAATCTTTTATCAATATTGTTTCTACAATTTTAATAATGACGTGTATTTCGATCTTTTCATCTAAGATAAACATAAACTGGAACAAAATTTTAAAATCTTAGCATTGATATCTACTACTATTTGCACTTTGTAACATTTTACGAAAGGGAAATAACTGAACAAGATAAACGAAACTACGAATAAACAAAGATTATTACACTAGGTAGAATACAAAGAACACGATCGAAAACAAAATCATTCTATAACAATCTATTTATCTATCTATAGTTATATTTTATGAATCTTCTAGATAGTTAAAGAGAAATATACAAACAAAAATACTGAGAAGAAGTAAAAAGTGAAACAATGAGAGAATACACTCGAACGGGATTTTAACTCACTAAAACTATTTATAGTATATAGTATACTATAGTATCATCTATAGAAAACCCCCATAAAGTCGTTATAAACGTCGTTATCAATGTATCGTGCCATATCTTATCTTAGTTTTTAAATTTTCACCAATACTATCGATCCCATCAATGCCAGAGATATCTTCGATTCTACTACTTTTTTTTCGCGATAAAATCTCATCGATCTGTTTCGATTAATAACATCGAGTACGAATTGAAAATTTCAATGATAGTCTTTCGTTTTTTTTTATCCTCAACCCCCTCACCTTCCCCATTGACCGCCTCTCTCAGTCTTTTCACTTCTCACAGTCAAGGAGATAAAAAGAAAAACAATTTTGCTTGTATTTCCGATAGTCTGACTTGAACGTTTAATATCCTATATCTTTTTATAAGTGGATATTATTATATTTAATATCTTCTCAAGTGGATTGTTGGTTTACGTTCGGTTATTCCGTTTTAATCGATAGTGAAACGCTATATATAGGAATTCAGTGGTATATCCTTCACCACTTTTTCTTCTTTTTAACGAATTTTTGTGAAAAAAAAAAATAAAAAAATAAAAAGAACAAATAGAAATACTTTTTTATCCATTACTATCGTATTTACTTTGTTCAACTATTTTACGAGAGAGAATTTCTTTATAAAATGTTATTTCTATTTTATCTCAGACACAAGATAGTAATAAGTGAAGTATTAATTTAAGACTATATTCAATCAATCTATTTTTGTTTTCTATTTAAAAAATAAAAGTACGTTTAATTCGTCGAATAGAAAAAGAAAATGAAGAAGATCTTAGAGCTTGAAATTTTTTCTGTCGGATTATCGAACTAAGATTGCAAAATTAATATTCTTCAAACGTTAACTCAATCAACGATGTTTTTCTTCCAGATACCAAAACAAAAACATGAGAGAGAGAGAGAGAGAGAGAAAGAGAGGAAGGTAGAGAACAAGTAGTACGATTTTTCGTTATTCGACCATGGTGGATAACCGTGGTGCGGCGTAATAATTAAATTTATCACGAACAGTGCCAGTGGTGCAGGCGGATGTGGTTGTTGCGCGACGGCTTTCCCTAGCCCCCAGTTTGAAATATTTTCCAGCTGCAACGTTCAATAATGCCTCCCGTTAAATTATCGTATTATATGGGCTTGAGGTGGGTGAGAAATGGAACAGCAGTAGGGTGGGGTGAGAGGAGTGGGAGGGAAAGAGAAAGGGAAATGGGAAAAGGAAGGAGAGAGGGAGGGTGCAGCAGCTTTGGTGGTACCGGAATACAGAAAAGGGATGAAAAAGAGAAAACACAGGACATCCCCACAAACGATTTAACAGTCCGTGTGCGCATCATTGTCCTGTAGTTCTACTTAACGATTTATAGTCATTGATACCATTTCCAATCGAACAATTTACTTTTCTTTCTAAACAATAATAAAATTATTATATTATATAACCAGTAACATAAAAATTTTTTTTCGTTCGTTCGATCAACACTACAATTTTTTTTATCATTTTGTGATTAAATACGAATAGGAAAATTTGGTTTTTATTTCGAAATAAATAAATGTTTTTGTATTAAATACAAAGTACCTATAACAAAACTATGTGTAATTACAATTTATCTTATATTTTCTTTCTTTTTCTGCTTCCTTTGATCAACACGAACAATTCTGGTGTATTTTGTATCCTGATATGTACCAACCTACCAAACAAACTTGTCTCGATTCGATAGCAGGGAAAATCTAAAAAGTGTAAACCGAATTTACATTTAATTTCTTTTTCTTTTCAAATCTCGGACCAATAAGTGATTTTTTGAATGCTCAAATTGTCTGACGTATATCGTTAAGTTCTCGTATACGCACATAAAATGCATTCACGCATACATATACACATACATACATACATACGTATATATATATATATATATATATGCATTCATAGATGCAATCATTTGTCATGTTAATCAAAGTTCGGATCGATGACCTCTCGTTTTCCGTTAAATAGTTCGTATTTGGCACGAACGAGAAACGACATTCGATGACAGGCCCGTAGATTAATTTACAAGCCTTTCAACGTACTCACCTATAAATCCTGTAACTAACTACGGCTAATTCATATGCAATGACGTTGACGAGTGTCAATCAGCCAACCCCGTTCGACAGATTATTAACGAATTATTTTAACTTTTGAAAATAATTTGCTTCTAGTCCTCTCTCTAAATTTTTTTTTTTTTTTGGGAATATGGCAGGTGATGACCTATTTTTTTATATTTTGTTTAAAAAAAAAGAATTTAATTAATTGATAAAGCGAAATAAACGTGATTAGGGATAAAATAGATCGAACTTTACGAATTTAACTTTACTTATCGATCTACGATACATTTGCAAAAATGATGATTATCCTTCGTGAGCGGGTCGATAATCAAAGTGCTAAATTTACTATATCCAACTAGCCCGTACGTGGAAAGCATATTTGCATAGTTCACAGGTTAGTAAACGCTTCGGGGGTTACTCACATAAGGGATTTGACATATTTTATTAACGATTCTACGTTGAAATCGCCTATGTATGTTCCAAAAAGAATTATTATTATTTTCATTGATAAGCTCGATCATTTTATTCGACTTCTATTTTTTATCGGAAAATGGTAAAAAATTTTTTCTCATTAAGTATTATCGAATTACGATTTCATTTGAAAATGTCACTAAATTAATTCTCGAACTGTCTTCGCTTAAAGCTCTCGTTTACATTTTCATCTGAATGTTGAAAAAAAAAATTTGACCTACCATCTTTTCATTTCTTCCTTTTTTTATTCGATATACGTATCTATACAGTACGTTGAAAATTGAGTTGATATGTTGAATAGCAAATGTCAATCGTAAGTTTGATTAGGATCGACATTATTATTTTATTTTTTCATTGTTTCATTACGTACGATATCGTAGATACTTAAACTCGCATTTCGAAACTCAAGAAACAAAAATTGATATATTTTCTTATTTAACAAAAATGAATAAAAAATGATGTCGTCGTCATTGATCCATTCGTTCTCATTTGAATTATGGTTCTCATCGTTCATACTCATCACCGAATCACGAATTGTTTTTCGTGATACTAACGAATACGTATACATATAAAATGCGATGTATGTTTGTAGGATTGTGTTTGTTTGTGTGTGTATGCGTACGTGCGTGTGCGCGTGTTTGCTTATATATATATAATATGTGTATATATATATATATATATAATATAACAGTATCGGATGTCCAGTCACTCGACGTCCATGATTTTTTTTCTTTTTTATTTTTATTCCCTTCATTTTTATTATTAATATTATTAGTAGTATTATAATTAGTATTATTATTTAATAATTATTAGTATTATTATTTTTATCCCTTCGTATCGGGCAAAGATAAAGTATGCTCGCAACGATTTTGGAACGTGCCATTTTTTTTTTGTTATTCGTACGAGTTTCCACACGCGTAATATAACATTTTATAAGATCGTGATCGATATAAACGTTCGTGCGACGAATTTGAAACTATTGAACACCGGAAATGAAATTTCGTTGCTTTGAGCTCGTGTAAAATGTTGTTTTGGTCTCGAGTTTATCTCAGAATTGTTATTATATATATGTATATGTATAAGAGATTTTTTGATTTGACACGAGACCAATTTAAAACAGAGTTTATTTAAACTTAATAATTACTCCTTCGAACGTATTTCTTTTTAAATCGTGAAATTATTCAAAGGAACACGGTGGACACTCGGCTAACAGGATGAGATTTCTTCGATTCTTTCAATTTTTTTTATACCATTTTCTTCCTTCATCATTCTTCATAACTTTTTCTTCATTTCTATTTTCCAAATTCTTTTTCTTTTCTTCTTCTTTATCTTCTTCTTCATCTTTTTCTTTTCGATTCAGCCGATTCCTATGTCCTCGCTCGTGATAAAAAATTAATTAGCACCATTCGTATCGCGGAGCTACTTAGCAGCACCTCATCAGGTATCACGGTCACCTCAAAAGTGATGACAATGTCGCAAGGATGATTAAAATCAATGGTGCCCTTGAACAACCATTTCCACCATGCTGCATCGCTGCTGGATTCTCTCCTGAAATCATTTCATTAATAATATTTATTAGATAAATTTCTAAATAATTATTTAAACATTTATCAAGTTTACTATTTGATTTTCCAATACGTTTTAATGTAAAACATGTAAGGTTCAAACAGAGAGAAATATAATAAACTGATGATGAATGATATGTGTGATAGTTTATTTAATTAATTATGTGATGTTGAGCGGTATTTATGAAAAGTTTACAAAAAGTCGTGGGGTTACAAAAATACAGAATACGAACAAAAATTTATGAATATAAAACCAACTGACTGACTGATAAACTGATAAACTAACTGATAATATATACGCAGACAAATATAACAGACTGAAAGTATAATTATTGAACTGAGAAGTAAGGACTAATACAGACGGATAAACAGATATGCAGACTGAAACAGATTAAGAACTGATAGACTAAGACTTGATTGACTGCAGACTATCACATATTTATATCATAAATAAGTAACACCCCTTTGGAGAGGGAAGGAGATTATGAATAATATCGACCAATAGCAGAAGGATCCTCGCCCCCCCCCCATAGTAAACCGATGGGTACAGCTTTTGTTTTTGGTAAAGATCGTAGTGGAAATTATGCATAAAAGAACTTTGTTTTTTTAAACAACAGAATATCGTTCTCTCCCAATCTCAAAGTGGAGTTTCCTTTCACTAAGGATCAATAGCGTATTCAAACAGGAAATAGAATAAATGAAGAATTAAATATGAATTTTATCGTCTACGATAGCGTATTTGAACAGAAAATAAAATGCAGGAAGGACTAAATATTAATTTGATCGTCTACAAACATTTATTTGATTTTTTTATTCGTAGATGAATTTAAAATTTAATATTGTTAATTCGAACGTAAAATTCATTCATTACTAGCCAATGGCCTTTTTTTAAGTTTGCATTTTTAAATGTTTTTTTTTTTTTTTTTTTATAATTGTAACTTTACAATGAAATATATATTAGTTAAAATTATTAGATTGTACCTCGGTGATTTATAAAAATATTAAAAATTCTCTACTATTTTATTTTAAATCAATAAGTAATGATATAAAATAATTTTTATATTAAAAAAAAAAAAAAATAATAATGTTTGCAAAAATAGTTCTATTTAATTAATATGAATATCATTGTATAGTTAATTTAATTTCTTTTTTTTTCTTTAATGGAATAATCGAAAAAGTATTAAGTATATCGAAAAAGAGAAGAAGAAGAAGAAGAAGAAGAAGAAAAAGAAGAAGAAGAAACTTTTTCCTCGAGTAAGTTTAATAGCCGTTAAAAGATTTCACGCATAGAATGAGAGAACATAGAGAGAGAGAGAAAGAAAAAAAGAGAGACAGAAAAGAGTTCGATACGAAAAAACTTTTTCCTTTACCATCATCTCTCTCTCTCTCTCTCTCTCTCTCTCTCTCTCTCTCTCTCTCTATCTATCTCTCTATCTCTCTCTTTTTTACGGAGGTATAAGTTCCCTTCTATTTTTCTCCGAACATTTCGTTTCCGAACGAGTTAGAAAGTATTACTATTACTCTCCATTGTGAGAAATGTATACATATATATATACGTGCGTAAGGTACGTAGAAAGGTTGTACTTGGGTACAACCTTATGTACAAAAGGGCCACATACGCTAGGCTATTCTTTGAAAATGGTCTAAAAAACAATATTTCTGAAGAAAAAGTTCAAGCTTAAAGTTTGAAAGTGCTAAAAGAAAGAGAGGAAAAAAGAGAGAGAGAGAGAGAGAGAGGTGTCTACGATTATCCGAAAACTACATACGATTTGGTCCCGTTTTGTCACGTTGGTTGGCAATTTTTCAAATTGATTTATGGATTCGAAGGTTCATATAGAATAATATCTGCTTACTTTTACTTTTGGTTTCCTTCCTTTATTGGTCAACTCGCACACAATTTTTATTATATTTTTTTTTTTTTTTTTTTACTTTTTTTCTCTCATTTCTTTGGATTCTTTCTCGTACTAGACGAGAAAATATTTTCTTACTCGAACGGAGATATATTTTAATGGGAAGTTAGTCAAATAATTTCTTCGAAGGGCCATTTGTTCTTACGTTGAGAATTCTCATACGAAAAAAAAAAACATAAAGACACTATAGAGGTGATAGCTTTGATGAAAATGTTGAAAAAAGATAATAATAAGAATCATAAGTGTTGATTCGATCAAAAATGATTGTAATAAAAGTAAAGATGATTTAACGTTGAGCTTTCAATTGTCAAAAATGAACGAAGAGATTAGTCGTGTGAGATAAATGAAGTTGAGGATAAAAGGGAAAGAATATATTGTATATATATATATATATATATATTATATAAGAATTAGGTCATAGGATTAATATAAAGCTTATGATACTTTTTGTTAATCCTTGATCCTTCTTCTCTTCTGTCTTTACCTCTGCCTGAAGTACTTTTAATTCGATTAGGCCCACCTAATTGCGCCTAAGACGATGAAATTGAATTTTACATCGAATCACCCTAGAAATGAGATCTTCGAATACTTTATTAGAGATCTGCGATTACTCGGGGAAAAAAGGTAGAACACGATTTATTAAATTTGAGAACTAACTTTTCTAGAAGAGAAAAGAGAGAGAATAATTAAAATCTACATTGAAGAAATGTCTATTATCTACGATTCTACATAAATTTAATAATAAATGATCATTTTTTTTCTTATACGTGGTGACTGAAGTCTTTTCGGTCAAACGGTGTCGATGAAAATATGAAAAAAAAAAAAATGTTTTATCAACCTAGGTCATTTAAAACCTTATTATAAAATAATACAAAAAAACTCTCTATATATATATAGTATAATTATAAATTAAATATTGAATTATTATTATTAAATATTAAATTATATATATATCTAAAGATTATCTAATTTTATATAGAAATAAATTATCTTCACGCAATATATTAACTATAATTTATAAACAACAGAGAAACAAAAAACCTTTTCTATCTTTTATATTATATATTTCCTTTAATTTATTTATTTAATGATAATAACGATAATTAAAAAGTTGTCACGAAAATAAATTGACTTGGATTTTGGTTACAATTAAATTGATAAAAGACAAAATATCGTAGGAAGAAAATAATGCCGTCAACATCCAACGTATATACATATATATATATATAAGAAAGGGTTGATGGGAATAAAGGGAAAGGGATAGATATAACCATAGTAGGCACCAGTGGTGAGCAACAGCAAGCGGTTTAATGGGCCGCAAAACGATTATTGGCTAGAATTAATCTCGACAAGCCAAGATGTGTCCGCTCTCTTAGGTTGGATGGAAATTTTATCTGATTTCTTCGACTAAGAAAAAGAAAAAGAAAAAGAAAAAGAGAGAGAGAGAAAGAGAAATAGGAAGTGAAAAAGATAAAGATAATTTCAAACCCGATGAAAATATAACTCTTAATATCTGAAAGTAACGTCGATCGTACTCGTTAAGACTTTTCTCATTTCGTTCGGGGAAAGATTTTAACTTTGCGAGAAAGACAAGTACAGCGCAATTTCGATTCAATTAAAAATACCGAGAAAGAGAGTGAGAAAGAGAAAGTAAAAGCATCGAGGAAAAATTTACAGCTTTGTTTACGCGACTCTTTCGTCACTTGGAAAACTCGTTCCTTTATACGTGAATCGTCGCTTCCTTAATTGAATAAACCAACCTCTTTTTCTTATATAACTATCTCTCTCTCTCTCTCTCTCTCTCTCTCTCTCTCTCTATCTGTTTCTTACTCACTCTTTATCTATTGCTTCGTCTCATTGAAAATACTTTTGTTAATTGGACGGAGAAATGAATTTATATTCTTAGAAAGGTATGAAACGATTTCTCTCTCTCTCTCTCACGTACACTCTTCTATCAGAAACGGTTCTTCCTTTTACCTTTGTAATAAAAGGATGAATGGAAAATCATTTTCGATAGTAATTCCCTTCTCTAAGGTTGCCTTTACTCCTATCTAGGAGAGAGAGTTTACGTTCTATATCTCACTCTCAACAAACTAATTAAATAATAATCCTCTCGAAATGTCCTTGTAGGTGTTGAAGATATACTATATATATATATATATGTGTCTCTTACGACCAAACACATTTTTATAAAAACCCTTTACTCCCCTTTTTTACCCCCTCAATCTCTTCCTGCTAACTTCTTCTCTTCTCTTCCCTTTCTCCAAATGATTTTAATGTATTCCGTTCTTCTATGGCGCGAACTTCTCGAGAGAAAATTTAACGAGCAATAAAAAGAATCGTTCTAGGGGATTACAAAGCAAGAAATTGCATCTACCTTATACGGTACAATGCTCGTGAACGTGGCATAGAAAATGAGATAGATTTTTGTTAAACAAAATACTAAGATGTTAGAGAAAAAGAAAGAGAGTGAGAAAGAGGGTTCTTTTGAAACGTGGAAAATAGCCAATTTTCTATGCAAGATATTATAATTTGGCAAGAACTTTCTCGTTTCTTTTACTTTACTAAGAAAACTTTTATTAACGATATAAGAAAGTGAGAGAAAAAAATTCTCCCCCCCCAAAAAAAAAAAAAAAGTTCAAACGCACGCGCCCATGTACACACACAATACAAGAAAAGAGATAACATTTTGGATGTTTTTTTTTTTGTCATTCGTTTTTTTCTTTTTTCTTTTTTTTTTCTTTCATTGTTTCAATCAAATAGAACTCGCGAAAGTAACTCGAGAAGCTGTCGTTGTTACGAAGCTAAACAGTTTCATTCGCGTTGATAACTAGAAACGCTTCGGGCGGTTGGAGTCATTAGAAACTCAAGTAGGTACTACCCTTTCCCTTTTCGTTCACAACCTCGTCCTTCTCTTCCTCCACTTCATCGTTCTTCTATTTTACACGTTTCATCGTCAACGAGTTCACGCTCAACAATATTGTAGCAGCACGTCGTAAACGAGATTGACAGTACTCTCCTGACGAGAGAAGAGATTATTAAAAGTTTCATGTTGGTACCTCTATGTGCCTTTACACGGTACGTTACAATTATTACAATACGATTTATAATTACATAAACTATCACATATGTCGTTTACTGCAATAATAATACTTACATTATATTTCTATCAAAGTTTAACTCATTTTCTCAATATTTATTTTTAACAAATTATTAACTGGTACAATTTGAATAATAAATAGAACAATTATTTATTTTTTGTTACATGATATTCTTATTTTTATTTTAAAATAATTTAAAAATATTAAAATTATTTATTTCCGTTTTTTTTTTTTTTTTTTTTATTGAAAAATCGTAAACCTTTACAAATGATTATAAAAAAAATTATTTCTTTTAAAATGAAACTATATTTTTTTTTTTTTCATTTAATTTTACGTTGAATATATTTTTATTCGATTTATTTTCGTAAACGTTTACAAATGATTATAAAAAACAATGTAATTTCTTTTAAAATGAAATTACACTTTTTTTTCCATTTAATTTTACGTTGAACATTTTTTTTTTTTTTTTTTTTTTACGATAGAAAATGCATTAACTACGAATATTTGGGAAAGAAGTACCAACTACTAGGTTTTATGCGAATGTTTCTGGCAAAGAGAATGTCAGGAAAGGAGCCACGAAATTTCTATCTTCTGACCAGAAAGGTCGTAGGAATCTAGCGTTAACTTTATCCAACGTTCTTTTGGGCTTTTACTACTACGACTAAAGACGAAAACTGGCATACGGCCAATACGAGCACGCCGCAATTGCGATTGTTTATTACCGACTATATTGTATAACTCTCTCTCTCTCTCTCTCTCTCTCTCTTTCTCTCTCTCTCTTTCCGTCCCAGAACACGCTAAATTTTCTCCTCACAATCGTTCTATAAACCCTTGGAAACGTCTAAAAGAATCACCGAGTGATCTAAACGTGTAAATGACTCGGAAAGAGTGCATCGTTTTGTAAAACTCATTGATAATATATACGATAACGTTTTATTATTATTATTATTATTATTATTTTCCTTTATTCTTTTTTATCGGTTAGATTGTATTCTACCAAAGTAAATGCAAAGAGAGAGAGAGAGAGAGAGAGAGAGAGAAATAGATAAACTCAAGTAGATATTTTTCCCCTCAGACCTCTTGTACTCTCTAAAAAAAACCTTTATCGTAGTTTCTTATCAATTTATTATTTACAAGCGATAAGAAAGAAAGTTGAGAGAAACCAAGAAATGGAGCCTTTAAGCACAAAGATCATAGCTCGATAATAAAAGTTCCTTTTGGTGTAACGAATCGGTAAACCAGGAATACTCTCAAGCGAGATAAAGGATAAAGGATAAAGGAAAACGCGAATGAAACGTATAAAAGTACATTTGAAATAGGCAGGATCAAAGAAAACTGTAACTCGATTAAAGCACACCATACCATCCTCCCTCTCCCTCCCTCTCTCTCTCTCTCTCTCTCTCTTTCTATCTCTTTCTATCTTATAATGAATTAATAATCTCGAAACGGACGGTGATTCGTTAATCTATATTCTCCAGAGATTTAACTGTATTTCTCAAAATATCCTACTAATTATACCGATAACATGATCTCACAAACAGCATTAGTAAGTGAGCGTATACATATGTGTGAAACATTTCTTATACATACGTGAAATATTCTATAGTTAACCCCTTTCGTAACGTAACTACTACGAACATTTCTCATGGGTCATGGAAAGAGAAAAGAAAAGAAACATTGAATCTAACTGATAGAAAAAGAGAAAGATATGAAAGAAAAAAAAAAAACATTGTCTGTCTCGAAGAGAAAAAGGATAGGGGGAATGCAAAATGAGCCGTCTAGTAGATATCCTCATGAGATTTCTTCTTTCTTTCTTCCTTGTATAATATGATTCCAAGTTAAGCATGATTCGCGTGAAGAGAAGAGAGCTTTAGCAAACTCCTCACGCCCGTTGTCATCGTCGATACTAAAGCACCAATGGTTGGCCAAGAGAATCGGATATGGTGATAGTAGTAGTAGTAGTAATAGCAGTAGTAATAGTAATAGTAGTAGTGTTGACGATGGTAGTCTTGGTGCTGGTGATTACGAAAGGGTGAGGATTTCACCGATAGGATTAAACTGCATGCGATTTTGTTAGAGTGAGAGGGACAAATAGATAAAGAAAGAGAGAGATAGAGAGAAAGGAATAGGTAGAAAGCAAACGTGTCGTAGTCGTCCGGAGCTTGTGGCCACGGATATTAATAGCTCGGGCGTGACACCCCCTACGAAATAACCTCCCTTCCATGCCAGAACCAAAACGCCCATACTCCATAACCTCTCTCGCTTGTCTCTTAGTAGGCGGGTTAACTGGGCCAAGAATTGCTCATTTTCGAGAATGAAAACTTCTTCTTATTCTTCTTCTCATCCTTGAATTCTTTTATTTGTATATGTGTGATGATTTTTTGTTTTATTTTTCATTTTGATTTTTCACTGAAAACTACTCTTTTTTAAATATACATTCTTTGGTATTTCTATATATTTTTCTTTTCATTTTTCACTGACACTTTTACACATTTATTTAACAACCTTTTTTTCTCTTCTCTTTAGTCTACTTCTTAGTTTTAGTTTAACATTTTTTTCTTTTTCTAGTTATATAAATATTATCGTATATTTTAAAAATTCTTTTTCCCTAGACTACCATCAATGTGGAGGGAGGTCTCTTTCTTTTTCTATTTCTTTTTAGAAAAGTTTGCTTTCAAAAGTTCTCTCTCTCTCTCTCTCTCTCTCTCTCTCTCTCTCATCACGATTAAAGTTTAGATCAAACGAGACGAAATTTTACTGGAAATAATGAGAGTGATATTATAAAGAGAAACTTGAAAATTTACGTAAATTTGTCAAACAAATATATTAAACTTAACATTTTTTTCTTTTGAAAAATCACAAACTCTATTCGTAATCAAACATTTACAGTATCAAACGAATATTTTATGTAAAAACGTATTAATTAAAAAAAACAAAAAACAAATATGTTTTTAATTAACTATTATTTAAATGGAACAGAAAAAATTATATTCAATTTTAAAACATTTTATATTACAAAATCTCAGATCCAATGAAATGAAATAGATTAAAATAAAAACATTTCTTATAAAAATTTTAAAAAGACAACAAAAACTATCTACGACAAAAATTATTATTCTTAATATTAAAAAATAATAAAAATAATAAAAATAATAAAATTCATGATTCAAAGAGAAATGATCCTTCTACGTTGATATAAAACAAGTAGAAATTAATAGTAGTAGTAGTATCAGCCTTTTCTTCTCGTGAAAATCCATGACTCGTTAAAAGTCCTTGAAGCTACATCGACGATAATTTTTCACCGACTTTGTGGGGAAGAGTAGTAGAAGAAGAAGAAGAAGAAGAAGAAGAAGTTAAGGAAAAGAGAAGGCGACCGTACCGTTTAGAAAAAAAAAAAAAAAAAGATACAAAAAAAGCAAAACGCAAGAAGAAAATGAAAAGAAGGTGGAGAAGAACGACAGAGGGTGGTGGTAGTGGTGGTAGAAAAGAGTGGAAAAATGGGAAAAGTGGGGAAAGTGGGGGTGGGTGAAGGGGGGGAGGGGAAGGAGGAATGAAAGAAAGGAAGAGACATCGTTGGAGAGTAGACCGCGTGGAAGTAGAAGACGTAGTAGACTCGAGTAGTTTCCCAGAGGAGGAAAAGCCGACGAACGAGATAGTACCCCGAGTAATGTGCTCCATCTCCACCCCGGGTCACATTTAATTAATAACCGCGGCATATCTCGAGAGTAATGTATATTAATTGTGAAAAAGGAACAAGTAAGAGGCATACGGACCGAGCACGGTGCGCACGTTCTCGTTGAACAAAATTAAAGCCTGCCGTTGCCGTTGCCGTTGCCATTGCCGTCACCTTCTACTCCCACCCCCCTCCCTCTTCTTTCAACATTTTCACCTTCTTTTTTTCTTTTTTTTTTCGCTTCCTCTTCTCCATCCTCCCCTCTATTCTCCCCTTTTGCTTTTTTTCTTTGACTTTTCTTGTTCTTTTCTTTTTGATTCTTTCCATTCGACCCTAGAATATATTTCACGTTCAGGATCGTCAACGTTTTTCCTATCTTTACTATGGATTAAAAATGGATAACTTTTTTCAATTACTTTTACGTTTTTATAATTTGTGTTTTTACAAGGTCTTTAAAAAATACAATACTTTTGAGTATCTCATAAACGTGCGGAAAAGAAAAACAGTAGGTTATATCAACGTTGATTTTGAAAATGTTTCTATTCCTTAGTTATGAGAGTTGAATATTGTTTTACATATCCTATGTATAGGTGTGTGATTAGAAATAATATAAAAAATGTATGAAGAATAAAATATATATATATATATATATATATATATATATATATATATATATATATATATTGTTGGAATATTATTCCTTGTATTTATATTAGTAATCCATTTGAAAAAGTTAAAAGTTTCTTTAAGTAGATAATCCCGAATATGGTCAGACTGTTCAGTAGTAACATCTGTTATATAGTCATACAAATTTTAAACGTTGAATATTCCAGAAATATTTTGAAAAAACTAAAATATTCTATCGCGAGTTAATAAAATACCATTGTAAATTTCTGTCAAACTCGTTTCCATTGTAAAAATATGTGTGAACAATCTTTGGATAAAAATTAAATTTCTCGTAACTTTAAACACGACGAGAAAAGGTTCGAAATTATAAATTCTAAAAAGCAAACAATTGGATGAGGGACCGATTGGATAATCATTTAACTAAAAATACGATCGGTTTTACGTATTTTATCCGAGGACGGATAATCCATACAATAATCGTGGGCTATTAAATGGTTCACATCGTTCATTTTGTACACCCTTCTCCCCCTCCTCCTCCCTCCCCTTCTCCTCTTTCTCCTACTCGTTTTTCCTATACGTTTTCTCTCTCTTGCGATAAATGAAAAATTCAACGATAATGAAAGAGCTATGTCGTCGCGCTTCTGACACGATAATGATCGAGTACTCGGGTAATGAAATATTTTATTAAACGATTGTACCAGCTCTCTCTCTCTCTCTCTCTTTCTCTCTTTATACTAGTCTCTTTCATTAATAAACGAAATCGAAAATTACCTGGATATTGACGATAATGATGATGATGATGATGATGCCGATATCTTTCATTATGATCATCATATTATAGTTTTCAATTCTCATATTAACGATCCAACGAGAAATACCATTAATTGTATTACCTGACTTCAACGTGGTTGTTGTCTTAATAATTTTAATAATATAATTCTGACTTTTAATATAATTTCAAAGAAAAAATATTGATGTAACAAAACAACAGAAAATTGAAATAACATTCGGAAATTTTCTTTTTTTTTTTTTTTTTGATTAAAATTATTTGTTTTGTTTATCGTAATAGAACGTTGTACGTATCAGCGTGAAACGGTCAAAGCTTTGAAATTACAGAGACATTGTGAAAGCACGTATCTCAGGAGAAGGATCAAGAGCAATAATAACACGAATCCCTTTAAACAGAAGTCAAGTGCAAAGCGTATAACAGATCGTGTTTCTGTTTCTCTGTTCTCTCTCTCTCTCTCTCTCTCTCTCTCTCTCTCTGTGTCAGTCTGTCTGTCTTTCTGTCTGTCTGTCTGTCTATCTGCTTATCTATTTCTATCTTCCTTTATCCTATATTCCTTTCCCTTTTGTTTCCAAGTCAAACGATCTCGGCTTTCTAGTACCGTCAGCCATTGCAAGGTTTAACCTTTTGAACGAATCAAAGTTTCCTAGCTCAGGATATCGAGCCACCTCGAGGGTAATCCAGCGTAAATAATGCAGGTCGCTCACGTGACGTGACTTTCGGACGTGTCGAACGTTCAACGCGAGAAAACTACTTGCTAGAAGAAGTAGTAGTTGAGCCCTTGGCTAAAAGTTTTCGACAAAAGCCAGCCAACCACCACCACCACCACTACTACCATCAATAAACTTACTGTTACCAACCAGTTTTTGGACTGTTCACCTATCGTCACCTATTCTTATTCTTACGTATATATACACGTATCTGTGTGTCTATATAAATGCACACATATATAGAAAAAGAAAAATAGAAATAGAAATATAAAGAAAAATCTTCCTTGAAATTCAACAGTTACGAACATTCAAAGAGAAAGAACAAAGAAACGTCTATATTCTCGTCATCTACGTCGACTTATCTACGATTTCGTTCCGGATACGAAAGTTTTATGGCTTCGTGCCGACCACCGAAGACTAAAAGCAACCGAAGAGGGTGGAATAAAAGGGGGGTAAGCAAGAGGGAGGGAGAAGGTGGATGGATACTCGAGAAAACGATAGTTGCACAAGTAAGAAAAATAAAGGAACGAAAAGCAGAAGACAAAAATGGGCTGAGGCGGAAGGGTAGAAATGATAGGGATGGGGGGAGGGTTGGTAAGGGTTTAAGGTTGAAGGTAGAAGAGAACTCTAGCGTGGTAAGGGAATGACTCGACCTGAATATTTTCACAACGAAGTTTTCTTTGAATACGCCATGCAACAACGGTGGCACGACGACACGAGGCCCCCTTCGGCATACGAAACACCGTGGGATTATACCGGTGAATCGGAAAGACACCGAGAAAGAAAAGGAAAAAGGAGGTCACGTGCCGACGTTTGACGGCAACCTGGTAGAATAAATTCCAAAGTTTTTTAAACCTTTTTCGAAAAGAAACATTGGAGAATACACGCTCATCAACTAAACGTTGCATATCTTTCGCTTTATTATGTTTTTCTTTTTATATTTTTTTTTTTTAAATAATCGTTTGAAAATTGACATCTCGCGTTTTATTAAAAAATCATATTGATATAATGAAACGAGTTTTTATATTTCTTGTAATTACTTTTATAGTCGTGAAAGAAAAAAAAAACTTATAATTCAATTTGGTTTGCAACAATTTCAATGTAAAAATTGAAAATCGTTTAATCGATTTTAGTCGTGATATGCTTAACCTTTTTAAAAGTAGTTACGCGTATAGGAGGTAAGAAAAATAAAAAGTTAAAAACAACCTTGAGGAGAGTGGGGAGAAAAAATGATACTTAAAGTTAAAAATGTAATCGTAACTTCTGTTACGTTTTTGTATCGCATTGAAAACGCAAGGAGAACGAAAGAAAAGTTTTGCGATCACCGATCCTGAGAAAATCTCTCGTCGTCTTTTTTATTACCTGCTCGGTAAGGATCTCGTTAGAAGCAGTTAAGTATTCTCAAGGGAGAGAAAGAAAGAAAATACTTCGCTTTTTATTACGAACTTTTCAACGAACGTATGATCGAGGTTGACTATGAGCACGAATTTGAACTTTTAATAATAATTTGAAAACTAACAAAATTATAATAGAGAGAATGTGGGTAAAGAAAAATGTACAATTTCGTTACGTGACCACCACGAATAAATCGAGAAATTATAATTCGAATGATTAAACAAAAAAGAAATAAAGTGATTTTTAAATTTGCGATGCAAAATGAATTTCAACAAGACTCAATTTCTCCACCTACGCGTTTCGGTTTTTAACAGATCGGACAAAAAAATGTAACTACTATGATTTTTCCTCTTTGGTATTTTTCTACCGAACGAAAAACGATTTTTGAAAATTCTCTTTTGACAAGAAAATCATGTTACATCAATCGAAATTATTAAACAGTATTATCGAAACAATACACGAATTGAAAATACAATTCCCATGCTTTAAGTGGAAAAGAAAAACTAATTATTATCGAAACAGGTGATTAAGCAATATACAAATTTTTTAAACAAATTACGCGCGAATACAAAAAGTATCGTAACGACGATTGAAATGAAAAAAAAACAAAAAGAGAAAGCAAGAAAGACAAACAAGGAATAAAACAAAACCACCGGGATTTTTTTTTCAATCCCATTCCATACGTGATTCGCCGTGAGTTTGTTAGTACATGCATGCATGCATAGATGCATACATACATGCATAGATACATGCATAGATGCATACATACATGCATAGATACATGCATGCACACATACGGACATATACCGTAAAATATTCGTAGGATTTTTTCGAAAGAACGAATCTCGGTCTCGTTGATGGGGATATTTTCGAACACCTAGTTTTTTTTCCCGTGAGATCAACCCCACAGAATTTTTTTCCATCAGATAAATAAATTCAAAAATGAAAGTACCACGGTGAAAACGTGTGTGCTCAGGAACTGAATTTAAAGATTCAACGAGAGAAAAGAAAGAAAAGATCAATGCAATCGAAGAGTTTGTTCGTTGTTAGAAAAGAAAAACCCTTTTCCTAGTAGTCCTTCGATAAACTGGCTGGCAGGCCATTTTCTTCGAGTAGTATACCCGCGAATGACGACATTTCTTCGGTAAATGCTACGTAACTTGAACGAAATGGAAACTGAAATGAAACGGAAGCTTCGAATAGCAATCGAGTGAGCCGTCAATGGCAGAAATCTTTTCTACTACCCCCATTCTACCATATTCTGATTATTTATTCTAACTTTACTAACGTGGAGTATGTGTGTGACTGCACTCAGACGACTTTTCATCCGCTTTTATAAACTAAAAAATAGACGAATGTTAAAAAGAAAAAAAAGAAAGAGCAAAATAGTTCCAAAAAATATAAAAATAGGAAAACAAATAATGATAGAAGCTCAAAAGTAGCACCATTGAAAGGAAGTGAAGGGTCAATTATCGATTTTTCGATAGAGTGGAAAATCACATTGGTATATACACTAAATATATATAATATATATATATGTGTGTGTGTGTGTTTGAGAGGAATTATTTTAATCTTCCGTTTCTCCTTCAAAGCCTCTCAAGCTTCGGCCTGTTATCAGTACGGAACAGAACGTCTTACGTTTACTCATCACGATCCTACAATTAGCTTGAAATACTCTTATTAGAGAATATAGAATATTTAATACAGAGAGAAATATAAGAGAGATAGACTTATAAAAGATAACTTATTTACAAGCTAGAATCCTAAGTATAATAAATTATTAAAAGTCAGTCTTATGTCATATTATTCTTATAATCATATATTTTAACACAAAAAGATCTAATTAAATTTAACATCCTTTAGATAATGCTATTATCTAAAAATAATATATCTATTTTTATTTTTAATTAATAACTTTATAATATTTCTTAATTCTTAAACAATTTTATATTATTTATTTTTTGATTTTATATTTAGAAACCTTAATAATATTAAATAATAAATATTAATTAATATTTATCTTTAACATAAGCAGTTGTACACGTACAATTTTCATTCTAATGTATACAAAATGTTTTTTGTTTCTATTTTTAATAAATGTATCGATAAAAAATAGAAAGAAAACGACTATAAAAAAGGTTTAAAAAAAAAATAATATATTAAATGGTAAAATAAATTGAATAATGTAAAAAGATCGTACCGTTGAGCACGTGGACAGATACGACAGTGACCGCAGCTACGTCGGCCAATGCGCAACTATAGTTCCCACTGTCTTTTTTATTCGCATTGGCAATGTAGAGCCTCGAAACAGCTCCTGCCGACCCCATGTCGGTTTTCACACTGAAACAGAAAAGCAGAAAGCACGTAGTGGAACGTCTTCTAAAGAATTTCTTATCGTTCCGAATGAACGTGAGTGAACGTGCGAAGAAAAACTCCTATCGTGTTATATACATACGTGTGTATGTACTCGTATGTATGTATGGATGTGTTGTTCATTCGGTGAATAAGAAGGAGTATAAGGATACAGGGTGAACATAGAAAAGATAGAAAGATAGAAAAAAACGAGAGAGAGAGAGAGAAGGAAGGATATAAAGAGAGACGTGGTAAAAGGGAAAGAGGGCGTAAATCAAGTTGCCCTTTTCCTCTCGATTCTGTCGTCGACGGATCGACCATTTCTCAAGAGTCTACTTTTCTCTCTCTCTCTCTCTCTCTCGCTCTCTTTTTTTTCTGAGTTTTTTTTTCCTTTTACTTTTGCACAACTCGAACTATGGGACAAAAAAGAAAGAAAAAGGAACGAAACGAAATAAAAGAGGAAAAGTTTTAGGGGAATCACGTGCGAGACTCGTGTTATGATCCTAGGATTTCTATTTTTGTTACAAAAAATATCACGGTATACAATGTATCCGATTTTTATCTTCATCTATAAAATATAAATAAGAGAGAGAGAGAGAGAGAGAGATTTATACTTTATATATATAAAATAATACAAGCGTGTAAATTATTTTGACACGATCAGTATTATGAGATAAAGATGAAAAATAAACTTTAACACATTTTACAAACAAAAATATTTTCAAGTATTGAGATTAGAATGTTTACTTTAATAATTTATGTGTTTTATAATTTGCGTTCCTAAATAAAAAGATTTTATTTTATTAAAGATTTAACACTTCGTTGATCGGTTACGAGTAAACTCGTGATGCGCTTTATTTAGCATGACACATTATTTAAAAAAAAAAAAAACAAAGAGAAAATAGATATTACATTATTAAAAACTGTTGTGTATTATTGTTAAACTGTTTATCATACGAAAAAAAAAAATATTAAAGTTTAATAATTGAAATTTATTAAAAATTACTTGTATTGTTTTACTTTTCAATCCAATTACAACAAAACATAAATTGTTTTTAAAATTGCTGGTCAACAATTTATTAACAATATTTTACCTTCAATTGGAATAATGAAAAATGATTACTTAACTCTAATATTGGTATTGATTATAAGTAAATAAAATGGATAGTTTAAAATCGATGATCAACCATCGTTTTTAGTTTCATTTATGTTTAAGAAACTCTGAAGTATATCAAAAGTAAAAAAAAGGAAGATAGAAAGAGAGAAGTTTTCAAAAAGGAAATTCTTCTTATAATCCTTTGCACGATAAACGTTCTCCAATGAAAACGCGCAAACTCTCTTGCATTGAGGTTAGAAGGAATAGAGAGGAGACCATTAAGCAAGAACTACGGTAAAGTCCGTTTTGATATGATGCGGAAGGAAAGCGGATTTTAAGGACCGTGAGAGAGAGAGAGAGAGAGAGAGAGCTAAGGTTAAGGAGGTCGGCAAAAGGATGATATCCAGAATGCTGCAGGCTATGTGCAAGAGAGAGAGAGAGAGAGAGAGAAAAGGAAGAATGAAGAAGAGAAGGAAAATGAGGCTTCTGTCGGTGGATTCCTCACGTTGGACTGGTTTAAGAATTCATTCGGATTGCCGAGATGCCAGGACGCATCCTGAGCCACAGGATGCGTCCTTGGTCTCGGTTCTACTCATCCCTACGACTACACTGATGGAGCCCTTTGAGAATAACGCATCAAGAACTTCACCACTCTTCTCTAACGGGAGTAATGCCACACACTGCAAAAGATGCCATAAGAGCGTTAAAAGCACTTGTTGCCACCCTACCCCCTCTTTAACGTTACTCCTATATTTCTCTCTCTCTCTCTCTCTCTCTCTCTCTCTATCTTTTATTCTTTCTTTTTCTATACTTAACTGGTCTAATAGAAAATCTTCTTTTATCGAAAGGACAAAAAAGAAAAAAATCCATTAATCCTATCGTTCAAATATTTGTCATTATGATGGATAGCAAAATGAAATATAAAAAAAAAAATTGAGATCATTAAAATTTCTCAATTGTTCCACTCTCAAGGAATAATAATAATTCATTTACAATCTGTATTTCATTCTTGAAATTCTATGTTGTAAAAATGATTGTAAATGATAGAAATAAAATATAAAATTAGATAAAACAGGCTAAATAGACAAAGAGTGAACAACAACAACAACAACAAAGTGAACGAGAGAAAGAAATTAAGTTTAATAGAGTAAACACATCACGTATAAAACTTCAAAATGACATGACAACGATAGATGTCATGGTAACGCGTATTATCCAGCGTTGAAATTATTGGACAACTGTGGAGGGTTGGGCCATCGACGAAATCTGTCGATGCGATATTTCACCAGGAGGAAACTCAAAATCGCGGAAAGGGAAGATAACAGTCAAACTAACGGGCTACTCGATATAACACTTCTCTCTCTCTCTCTCTCTCTCTCTCTCTCTATCTATCTCTCTCTCTCATTCTCTTTTTTCTTTTTAGGTATAGGTGCACAAAATATACGGATATTTACATTGACATTTTGTGTTCACATAACATGGACAAAAGCTTTAGTGATGGTGGTGGTGTGAGTGTAATCTGAGTACTCCGCGGGAAAGCACACGCGACATCGAACCGCGTCACATTTCGACTCGAGCCAAAATTTCCTCACGATTGGCATCCCTACGACAGGTACGCACGTACATGTACACACACAAATCTACATACGTAACGTCGCTTGCCATTTCGAACCAACGAACATTGCCATCACCCTTTCATTTTGTCTCACTTTCTCTCTCTCATATACACATTCTCATCATCCTTTTCTCGCGCTTATTGGACACATTTACCGCATTGTACCGCAACCGTGCACCGCACATAACAACCCCTTCTACTCTTTTACTCTCTCTCTCTCTCTCTCTCTCTTTCTCTCTCATCCTGCAAACATTCGTAACCGCGAGAATTTTATACGAATAGCTGGCTGACCTGCCTTATCCAGAAGCCACATTAGAGTTTCTCTCCTATGTTTCATGCAGTTTAAACTGCTGACCTTTTGTACAAGAAAAATGTATAATTTTCTATCATCAGGAATTATCTTTTCAAAGAATTTTCGAAGATGTTAAAATAATATTATATTTGATTGGTTATTTTCGTTGAGTACTTTTTACAAAAGGATCATTAATTTTAATGAAATTTTCATGACTTGTGGTACCTTTTTTTTATCAACGTAATATTCTTCATTGATTAAAATGTAATCGTTATAAACTGTTACGAAGAAAATTCTAAATAATTCCCATAAATGATAATATTTCATTATTATGAAAATGTATTATCTTTCGAAGTAAAATGCGTAATAGATAAATTACGGGGGTCTTTATGAATTTGCCGTTCGCTAAATTTGGATTGAAGTTCAAAACACTAACAGAGATAAGGAGAAAGGTTGGTAGGAGGGGACGAGTTAGGGGGAGGGGGGAAGGGTGACGAAGGGAAAGGATAGGAAAAGGGATGGGAAAGAGATTAAGAGAGTATTTCGACTTCGTTTCTCGTTGAGAATAGAGCTTATTCCTACACAATTTCCTGTCGTCCTCGTTGTGAAACTAAAGGGAAACTTCACGGTCCTCCTATAAATCCAACCAACTTAGATTTTGAATTTCGCGACATTTAATGCACCGAGCTTCCACGGAGTTTATTAGGCTTCGAACTTAACTTTGAATTGTTAATTGTGTGTATGTGTTGCGTCTATGTGTATATTTCTCGGGCCATTCAATTATTTTTCCTTCATCTTTTCGTTTTTTATTTTCAAGTATGCTTCTTCCATCTTTCAAAATACGTATGTAAACTCGTTGGAATCTTTGCTCGCTAGGGAAAACAGGGGAAAATTCTATTTGCTGTTAAGAAGATAAAAAAGAAGTAGTTTTCCTTTGATCATGATATACAACACGAGACAGACAGAGTGGAGAGAGAGAAAGAGAGGTAGAGACGACCTTCCAAAAGGTACCTTGATCACGAGAAATAATATAAAAAAAGAAAATAAAATAGAAAAGCTCAAAGAAATCAAATGAAAAAGTATTAATATAGGAATTCGATATTACAAACAACATACTATTATTATTATTATTATTATTATTATTATTATTATTATTATTATTATTATTATTATTATTATTATTATTATTATTATTATATTGAATCTTATTCTTTCGATAAGACAACACAAAGCGGAACGTAATAACGAGACAAAGGACCTTACTAGGAATAAAATCTACAATTTTATCGTCGCACAAAAGTACGAGTAGAAGGAAGAATATAGAGAAGAATAAAAAATAAAATAAAATAAATAAAGAAAGAAAAGAGACGCACAAGAATAAATCAAAAGGTAAAAAGGGATAGAGAGAAATGAAAAGAGAAGAAAGAAAAAAAAGGAAATTAGAGATCCGAGAAACGAAATAAATGAATTTTCATCGCGACAGTCGAAAAAGAGACAGGCAACTCCCCACCTACTTTAACCCTCGCAACATTGTTCGAAGGCCGTAGGCAATTAGTGACACTCGTACTCTCTTAATGACATTCCCACGTCGATCCAACGCTCGCCTTGGTTTTATCCATTTATCCGGTCCGCGTTCCAACAGTTCTTCGAGAAAGCAGAACGTCCGATATTCACCTTCTCTCAGAGAGACCTCTTTCCTTTTCAACCACCCCTTTCTCCCCCCCCCCCTCAATCTCCTCGTATTCTTTCACTCAACTTTAGCTTCCTATCTCTTTCTTTCAGCATCATCGTTTTATATTCGCAAAAATTTAATTTCAAGCATTACCCCTCAACTACTACTTCACTATTTCTTCTTGAAAAAGTACGTGTGTGTGTGTGTGTGTGTGTGTGCGTTTGATCAAGAAAGAAAGAACAAATCAATGGATATTGAGCATTAAAGCGCATCCTTATAACAAATTCGATACCTTCGGATATTTTATTGATATTCTATCTCATTCTTTTGTTTCCTATACTTTTATCCTTCTTCCTATCTATTTCTCTCTTTAATTTCGTGTTTTTTTTCCTTTTTTCTCCGTTTTATCCTCGTTCTTTTTCTCTAGTCTTAACATGGGGTGTGGGGGAGACTATATAGATCCCATTTCACCCTTCATGATTCAACGAGACTTTACTCATGTATTCACAATTGTAAAGCTTTATTGGAATGCCAGTTTAAGTGACACTTTGATAAACGTTTATCAAGAACCTACATAGAATTAATTTGCAAATTAAAACTGAATCGAGAACAAAAATCAATGAGTAAAATTATATCAAAATTTATAAATCAATAGAGATTTTTCATTTAACACAGTAGAGAGAAGTAGAAGAAAAGTAAGTGAAGAGGATTAGGAAAATTTGATAAAAATTAGATGATTTTCGTCTCTCCCTCTCTTTCTGTCTTTCCTTTTTTTATTTTCTTTGAGAAAGAATCTGCTTTTTGCTTGGATACATGCGAATATTTCCTAGAAAAACTAACTTTACACTAACTCGTGAAAAAAGGAAACAGACAGATAGACAGACAGACAGAGAAAGAAAGAGCGAGAGAGAGAGAGAGAGAGAGAGAATAGAGCAAAGTAGAAGAGAGTAGAGTAGCTTACATATGTGAAAGCTCGATGCACTGGCGGAATGTACTACCCGTTCTTCCTCATCCCTTGGTTTTCTCCCTTTTCTTCTTTATCCTAAACGGAGTGCCGACTTGCACGCTACAGAAATTGCATTCCGCGCGTTAACGCCCCTACCATCTTTCCCTGTGTCTTTTTCTGGTTTTTTTTCTCCCCCTTTCTTTTGGTTTTCCTTCCTTTTTTTTCTTTTTCTTTTTAATATCTTCAACGTTTGTACGTAACGTAGTAGTATGTAAGCACTTGCACGTTTCAGTGCAAACTTCCGAATGAGCCGAAATGTTAGTTTTCGCTTCATTCTCCAAAGTGTTTCACCCTTCTCTTTCTCTCCCCTTCCCACTCCTATCTCTCTTTCTCTTTCTGTTTCTCCCACACTTAGCTTTAGAGTATCACTAAGTAAAATCCTATGAACTTCCATATACTCAGGATGCTTAGACGCGCCTCGTCGTCTCAACGAGCTACTTTGTCTCCCCCCCCCTGTTTTTTCCACCCTTGAAGAACAGTTTACAATCAATAGCTTCTTAACGATTTTCATTTCCTTTTACTTTTACTCTTCTATTTTTTTTTCTGCTTACCTTCTTTCTTTTTACATTTACATCCGTTGTTTTTTTATTTTCTTTTTTAACTCCACCTCTTTCTTTCTCAACCTTTCCCTAATTTTATTTCAAACTCGTATAGCAAAAGATCGTTCTCATAAACTTAGTGCGTACCGGACAAAGAAGAAGACATTATTTTTTTCCTTGTCAAACGATGCCGAAGCAAAGTTCGAATTTCCACTCTGACTTTCTTTATTTCTTTCTTTCTTTCTTTCTTTCTCGGCTCGTTTTTACGCGTTGTTTCACGACTCCACCTTCTTTGCGTTCAAACGACAATTTTTTCCCTTCTTCCCCTCCGTTTGCTTTCCTTCTCGCCAGTGTACCATCCTCTTCCCTTGAGATCCCGACGTTTTACAAAACCAACAAATTTTCCTACAGTAAAGCCCGAAAAGGAGATTTAAGAGTTCACCGATTTCTATGTTTATTCACTCTCTCTCTCTCTCTCTCTCTGTCTCTCTCTCTTTTTTTCTTTTCTTTTCTCTTTCTCTGCTTTCTATCAATGTTCTTCTACTGCTTATCTTTCTTCGATTCCAAAAGAATCGTTCGTTTTCTTACAGAGAATATTTACACACAACGTCCCCCTACTTTTCATGGAATAACAAATGGCACACCTTTTTCATTTAGAAATATTTTATATGCTACGAGAAGAAAGAGAGAAAGAGATAGAAATAGTAAGAATAATAAAGAAAGAAAGAAAAAATAAAAGAATAATAAAACGTAAGGTAGATTCACGTACTTAAACTTTAGATATGCGTGAATTTCTCTTTTACGTTTTAAACGACAAAAATCCCTTAAAATGCTCATTTTTCTTCATGTGTTGGTAAGTAATGCATAACACGAAATGTTCTTTGAAAATAGTACGTCCTTTACATTCAACTAAGCTATGAAGGAAATTTATGGAAACCTTTGGATCGCTTTTCTCACGTCAACATTGTTAATTAAAATTTATACTTTACTATATATATATTTCTACGTCGATTCATTCAACGCTTCCTTCCACCTGGCATCGTGAATCACGTTAAAAACTATTTATAAACGTCTAACGTAGAAAAAGAATCTAAAGAATAATAGACGCGATATACACGCTCGATTCAACATGGATTTACCTATTACGAAAGTAATTACATTCTAAATTTAAACTATGTGAAAAGAAGGAAATCATATTTGACGTTAATTTTACTACGTAAAGTTATTTTAATTGATGTTCGTGTTCACAAAGGACTTACTTTTAAACGAATCAACATTTTTTTGCTTTGCTAAAAATTTTCAATTGAAAGTTAAATAAAAAGCAAATGTCTTTAACTTAGCTTTTTAAAAATATTTATGGAACAAGTTTTTTACTACATGTTCATTATATGTTCATTTCTTTACAATATTAAAATTAATTTTCCGAGAAATTTAAGTAAAATAAATGAAGTGTCTCTTAAGAATATCAGTAAATAAATTTCACGAAAATTAGGGAAACAAATTTCTGATAAAAATGTAGTTAGGAATGTCATATATTGATCGAAATACTACAAATTACTGATATGATTTTAATATACTTCATTCCCGACATATGAAAAACGCTCAATTATTCTTTTTTATATTTATAAATAAATAAATAATATTAATTTTATATAAAATTGTTTTTTTAATTACAAAACTAACTGATATCAGTTTTAAATGTATAATTTATTATAAAAAGTTAGCATTTGAAAAATAAAGTGAATATATCTTTAATTTATTAATGTAATTGACAAAATAATTTCTCTACATTTTAATGAAAGGAACGAAGAGAGAAGCAATAGATTAAAAAAAAAATTTCTCGTTCTATTATACAATATCATTTGCTCTCTCTTGGACGGTAGATATTTTCAAAAACAAATTCAGTAGCAAGAGTCAATATTTCGCGAAACGGTACGACTATGAAAAGTCGTCGAAATAAGCGAGCGTGGATTTCAATTTCGCGAATAAAATAATGAAAGCACAGATGAGGAGTCTACTCGTCTACTTCTCCAACTCATTTTCTTGTTTAGTCTTTTCCGTTGCTCTTATTTACTATGCCGAAAACGAAGATACGTTAAAAAGATGACTCATACAAGCACGCACACACACACACACACACACAAAAACATACTTTAAATTAAATTCTCAACCTTTCATTTCTCTTATCATTACTAAAATTACTTTAATATTAATCCATAAAATTAATTTTCTATTTTTTTTTTAATTTTAACGATCCTTCAAAAAAAAAAAACAATAAAAACGTAAAAAGAAAAAATATATTTCTCATAAAAAAAAAAAAAATAAATCTAAGATATTCTCGAATATAATGAAGTCGTCTATGAATGCTAAAGCATTGAAAGAAAATTACTACGAATAAAAATTTTTCGCGTATGCTTGAACCAATAGAAAAAGATAGGAAAATAAAACAACGCACGTTTTACACGAACTGGATAGCACGTTGATACTTGTTTTTAGCGGATAAACAAGATATCCATCGAATACGAACAATTTGTCATTGTATTGTAGAGAATCGATCTATCGACCTAAATATAAAATGCCATCGAACAAACATGATACCCCCGACACACCAAATCTAAACTTTTAAGCTTTCCACCATTTATCTTTTCAAAATGATTTTTATCTTCTATTCAATAAATTTAAAAAAAAAAAAGAAAAGATAGAGAGAAATCGCTCGTATCATTTGAACCAGGAATAAAAAATAAAAATAAAAATAGAATAATAAAACAAGGAATGCGAAAAATTTAATGTGCCCCTTGGCGTATGACAATGCATGGAAAATTTTAATCAAAAAATCTTTTATTAAATTAATATATTATTATCGCGCTAATCCCTTTCTCTCTTTCCATCTCTATTTTTGTGCACACATATTCTCGTAATTAATTCCATATGAAAATTTTCCAAAAGAGAGAAAGAGAGTGAGAAAGAGAGATGATAAGAGAAAATGTGGATAAGAGACGAGTATAATCGTCGTAGAAAAACAAACAATCGTGGTTTTAAGCAAGATGGGGGAGTGAAGGAAGGGAAAAAAACGAAACTTCTTTCAACGTAAGCGTAAAAATGTTGGGTGAGAGAGCTTTAACAGGTGGTCAACGATTTTCGTCTCCCATAAGGGAAAAATAAAAAGAAAAAAAAAAAAAAGAGTGAAAATAGAGTGGGAGTGATAGAAAGTCTTAGTCCCTTAGAGAACAGTTTTCTTTTCTTTTATTTTCTAGCAAACGACGACGTGTTGTACGTGTTCGATCGGTACTACCAGTATTCTTCTTCTTCTTCTTCTTCTTCGACATTTCTAAGACAGTGAACGTCGACATTGTTCCTGTCGATCTCGAGGGTTACGTTAAATTTAGACAGAGAAAAGGGTTGAGAAAAAAATAAACAAAAAAATAGAAAGGAAGAAAAGGTAAGGTAAGGTAAGGAAAGAAAGAGCTCGCTCGTCGACCTTCTGTCGGGTGTCGTAGCCTTTGTCAAAGAAGGGTTTTACGCGACGTAAATCTAAACGTTCGCCAAGCCGCGCGGGACACGTAGAAGCCGAAAAGCGCAAACTACGTACTAACTCTCGGCACCCATAGTGTGTAGGTTCAACCTTCTCTCTCTTTCTCTCTCTTTCTCTTTCTCTCTCTCTCTCTCTCTTACTCTCACACATATATAAACATATACATACTTGCCTAGCTCCGTTATCTCCCAACGGAATTTCACGGATTATCCAGGATTTTCCGCGCGACACACGAGCCTCGCTTATACTCTACTCCGTCTACGACAAACGTTCACGTCACGAATTCCCTTTTATCCTTTTTGCTTTTCTTTTTTTCTTGTTTTTCTTTTTTCTTTTTTTTTCTTCTTTCTTTCTTTTTTTTTTTTTACAAACTCAGCCTTTCATAAGTATGTGTCTATGTTTGATATGTGTATACGTATACAAAATATACTTTATAGGACGATCTATTTTATTTCGTTGAAATTTTACGTTTAAAAATGTAAACGTCAATGACGTATAAATAAAAAGAAAAAAGTAAATTACATATCGTTGCAATGTATAGAAATAAATAAAATGTGAATGATTTAAAGTAAATACAAAGAGGATAAAAAATGATGTTGATGAAAATGTGAAGAAGTTGAAGAAAAAGTGTTAAGTTTTGTATCGTAAAAATTACATGTAGATGCAAATAAAATGTAAATGATTTAGCGTAAATGCAAAAGGGATGTATACAAAAAAAAAAGTTAAAGAAAGTAAAAGGGAGAAAGTGTTAAGTTTTGTATCGTAAATTAAGAGAAAGATGAAAGAAGAACTTTCGTAATATTCGTACGAATTCGATGAAACATTTTTCCGAAGCAATAGCAAACGCCAGCACGACGATTCACCCCTTCCCTTACTTTCTACCCCCACGGACATCGGACTTATACCAAAAACCCCAACCCCGTTCTTCAACGACCGACATGGGAATTCTATTATCCGCGAAAGGAGGAGGATGACAAAACGAGAAAGAAGAAGTCACGGTGACGACGCGACATGAAAGAAAAGGGTAAGAGGGGTGAAGGAGGGGCAAGAAAAGGGCTGGAATCTTCCACTTTCAAAGAAAGAAAAGCTTTCTACTTTTTTTTTTTCTTTTTTTACCATATCTGTCTATTTCTGTCTGTCTCTTTCTGCCCTTCTTTCTTTTTTTTTTTTTACTTCCACTTCATTGTTTTTTTCTTTTCTATATTCCCCATTCTTTTATAACATAAGCTATAGAAACAATAGATTACGATGAATTTTTTTTAAGTAGTAAGTTTTTCCATGAAAATTCTTCTACTAAAATAATAATCGTTTGAAGAATTATTTGAAAGACATTTTCTTTTAAAAAATATTGGGGGTTTGGTAACTAAAAGTTATTGCAAATATTGTTTTACAACTAATTCAGTTTTTTAATAGCAAAGATCAACAATTTTATTTTTATTTTTAAATTGTATTTTTAATTTAAATTTTATTTTTACAGTTTATTTAAAAATCCACAATAACTTAGTTGTCAACCTAATAGTATTATAATATTATTCCCAGTAGTATTTATAAAAACAAAATACACACACACATACACGTAGGTTGGAATTTAAATAGTGGCAACTATTTATTCACAACCGATACAAAAGAGTTACATGTTTGCACCTGTTACTGTCCTTCAAAGTAGTCACCAGCTTTGTGTAGAACCCGTTGCCAGCGATGTGGAAGGCGCAGTATAACGTTAGCAGAGCCTGTTCTGTTGATGGTGCGAATGGAGCGGTCTATTACCTGTCCAATCTCTGGAACCAAAACTAAAACGCCAATCCAATAAATGGCGTCATTATGGGTCGCCGCGAAAGTTGAAAGTGCGTCAGAGCCCCAGTATGGTGTAAGTTATAGTGATTCCACCATTTCCATTTCGTGGCATTTGCTTCAGAACTGTTCCAGAGATTTGACAGGCAGTAGACCGCTCCATTCGCACTATCAACAGAACAGGCTCTGCTAACTGTATACTACACCTTTCACATCGCTGGTGACTCCTTTGAAGGACAGTAGCAGGTGCAAACATGTAACTCTTTTGTATCGGTTGTGAATAAATAATTGCAAATATTTAAGTTCCAACCTACGTATATTTAAAAAAATAAAGTTGACCAATAAATTTCAAAAATGACTGTACGATCCGAAATGATCGTACGGTAACTAGCGGTATTCGAAACTCGCGCGACCGATTCTATCGATTAAGATTTTAGATCGATACTAGTTACGAGTATCGAACTACCAGCGATTATCGAAGCACTACGATAGCTACCACCACCTCTGAAGAAAATCTGAAGAAAAAAAGCCATATTGAACAAAGGACTTAAGGATTCACAAGAAACAACAAAGGGAACATTCCAATCTTTCCGATTTGTGAACGTAAGCCTATTCAGCCCCACAACCCTTAAGGTTGTGATCGCTATACGTGAGGAGAACGAGAGGTGAGATCATTCCATTATATAAATTTCTCGCGAAATATAATTCCCCGCGTGGCGACGCCACGTGGTAAATTTTCATCATTGTATTTTACCAATATCATCCAAGGTTTTTATGCCATAAGGCTTTTTCCTAACGAGCCAATAAAGCTTCGCATCTTTTATTGGCTTAACCACGTGTTTTATTTTACACCTGAACCTAACCCTTTATTCTCCATATCATAGCATATACGAAATTGCCAGAGGACTCTTAATTGAGGAATTCAGGCCATAACAATGACTCAATCTAGCAAAAAACTACCAATGTCATATTATAGTCCTGAGTTTCTCATGCAACATTTTTCTTATCCACTTTTCTGGTACTATCATACTTTCGGTGTTATTTATGTGGCAAGAGCGGATGAATCACCCTATGTATCTTTATATATATCTGTGCACGTTTTTGTAATTGAACTCCTCCTAAACGGCTGGACCGATTTTAATGAAATTTTTTGTGTGTCTTCAGGTGGATTCAATAATGGTTTAGCGTTACAATTCGGTCCAATTTAAGTTGTTTATTTAATTAATTTTTTCTTTATAAATTGTTATGCGAAAAGTTTATAGGTTGAAGTTAGTCGATATTCGAGTTATAGAGAATATTCGAGTCAATAATTGAAGTTATTTTATTCCAGATTGTAAGTCGTAAAGTTTATAGGTTGAAGTTAGTCGATATTTGAGTTATAAAGAATATTTGAGTCGATAATCAAAGTTATTCGATTCCAGTTTGTAAATTGTGTGCTTATTAAAATATTACATTAAGATCTAATTAGTGTTTGAACAGTTTTGAAGTGTGCATAAAAAACTATACATTTTGCAAATTTAATGAAAGACTCCTGAAAGATCAACTAAGAATATAGTACATCCAATGGCATTACGATAAATTAAGTTTTTGTTTCAACTTTTTCAACTTTTATTAAAATAAGCTTAAGTGAATAATAATTAGACTTCATTAAACAGTTTAAAATTATATTAAATGAACTTATCAATCTGATTCTAAAGAAGTTTTCACGTCAAAAAAGCCACAGCAACGCGTGGCCGGGGCACCCCTAGTATATTTATATAAATGTAAGATGATCCATTCGCAATTCCCCTTTCGATGATATTTTTTCATCGCTCTTTCGATAATTAGTATGAGTCGAGTAACGAGCTAAATTCGAATTGCTACGTAATTCCGTTTACACGGTAGATACGCGTAATTAACTTCAACGAGAAGAAAGGTAAGCTCGCTAGTACGCTCGAGAATCCTACTGGAGGAACGTTAAAATAACTTTGTGCAAGAAATCGAGTGCATTGGATTAGAGGTTGGAGTTAAAAGAAAAAGAAGAGAAAAAAAATAGTAAAAATAAAGAAAAAGAAAGGAAAGAGAGAGATAAAATATAACCAGAAATGGAATGGGAAATGAGATAGAGAGAGAAGAAAAAAGAAGTGGTTTTAAATTTGGAAGTAATTGGTGGCTACGGGGAAATATAGAACAACAAAAAAACAAACAAATCCCAAAACCGTACCATATTTACGTGTATCTATTCTAGAAAAAAGTAATAGTATCCACCATTACTGTATACTAACACAAATATACTAACAAACTCTGTAATTACATAGCTATAGAAATAAAAAAAACTGTATATATATATATATATATAAATAAATTTTATATATATATATACATTTTTATATATATATATATATACACATTAAAAGGTTTTCATGAGAGTTATGAAAGTATCTTTTATTCAAAAGATTCGTAATATCGTAAGAAATATTGCTAAAAGAAGAAAAACGAACCGTGACGATGCGACGAGAAAGGTCAGAAATGGGTGGGAAAGGGGGGTTTTAGATAGAAAGAGAGAAAAAAGAAGAAAAAGAAGAAGAAGAGTTTGAGCTTTTCGCTTGGATGATACCTCGCCATTATTTGCCATAGTACGAAGCTCGCGTTCTACATTTTTACAAACGCGTCCTATCGTACCGGCAGTACGCTAGACTAGACAACGTGAGATAATAAAAAGCAAAGGGACGATAATAGAACAAGAAAGAAGAAGAGAGAAAATCAACGAGAAAGGACAGGACAAGCTAGGACAAGGAACAAGGATAGGAAGATTGAGGGGTGTGTAAGAAAAGAAATGGTGGTTGAGACGATGGAAATGATCCGAGGCAATTACAGTGCTACCGTAAAAAAAAAAAAAAAAAACGAAGAAGATATGCAGGCAGACGGATAGAGAAAAATAATAAAAAGAAAAAAAATAATAAAATGAAAAAAAAGGAAGGAGGGAAAAGAAAAGTATGCTTCGGTGATTGCCAAAATGAAACTGGCGGCGATGTCACCGATGGTACGGATGTCGTTTTGCAAAATTGTCGGCCCCCGTGAGGACGAGGCTAAGAATTGGTGCCGTTGCAAGTGAGTCCGTTTGGTAGTAGAGTAGAAAGGGTGAAACGAGGGATGATAAGGAAGGGGGTTTTTGAAAGAGGTCGAGTCCGAGAGACGGGCTGACATCTGAAAAGGGTGACGCGACGCTCACTGGGTGGTGGGTCAGGTGCGAGCCAATATGCGGCATCTGGCGTTACATGCTTCAAGCTTCACATAACAAGCCCAGGATTTCCCTCCCCTTTTACTCCTCCCCTCCCCTCCCCTCCCCTTCTACTTCCCATTTCTGATGGGAAAAGTTGCAAGCTGCAACCTTCAACGTGTCCCTTTTATCCTTTCCACGACTTTTCTACGATGATGCTTTTGTCGGCTATTCTTAAACGACGATCATCTTTATTATTCTTCTTTCCAATTAATTTTGTTTCTTTTTTTTTATTTATTTATATATTTCTTTTTTGTTTCTGTTTTTCAATTTTTCGTTGTTTCGAGATTATTTTACAAAAGGGGATAATTTGTGATGAATATTACGGAACATTAGTCGTATTTATTACAAACGTAAATGGAGTTAATTTTTTTTTTAATTTAAATTCTTTTTTTGTTTAAATTATTCGACTAAATTAATTTCGAATTAATCCAACGAAATTGTGGTTACATTGTTACGACACGAATATGTTGAATTTTTATTAAATTTAATTGTAATTATATAAAAAGACTACATATATTTATATATAAATACATAATAATTTATACATATCAATTTAAAGCAAACAATTCAAATGTTACACTTGAAGAGAGAAAAAGGGGGGAAAAAATAGAAAAATAAATAAATATAACGATCATTATATGCAAACAGATTCTCGATTACATTTCAACCATTGGTATACGCAAATATTCGACGTTAATAATCGTGAAATGGTAATAAACGATATCGAATCAAATCACCAAACACGACTCGCTCTGTGTTACGTTATTTGCTTAGAGATAATATGATCTAATCGTGTCGATCATTTAAACATCACTAAACTCGTGTAATTGTACAAATATATATATATAATACGTATAAATCTGTTTAAGCTTGTAAAATAAAATATAAATATGGATCCGATCGAATAGGAAACAACTAATAACAAAAATACACTAAATAAAAAATGTTAAAAAAAAACCACATGTACAACTAAAAAAAAAAGAAAAACCTCTAATGCATCGAATAGTACATAAAGGAAATAAATAAAAGGATTTCCTAGAGACGAGAAAAATCAAAATTTGGTGGAAGAAAAATCACGAATACAAAAAGTTCAATTTGTTACTGCATTTTCACAAGCATAGAAAAAGGAACTAAAATAAGAGTATATGTGCATTTGAGAGAGAGAGAGAGAGAAAAGAGATCATTGTACGAATATCTAAAAGCAGCCCACTCGACATAAGCTAAAAACGTATTTTCTTCGGAAAAGCGGTATTTTTCCAAGAACGGTATCGATATTCGTCCTTCTACCTCTTTACTTTCTACAACCTTACCCTTCCTCATCTTTTCAACCCTTATGTATTTCCCTACTTTTATTCTTCAACTCTCGGAGTATCACGTTATCCGTAAATCGTTCAACTCCCCACCCCCTCCCCCTACGGCGATGTATGTTTCCAGCATGTAGATTTCATATTTGTATCTATACGCAAAATCGCGTAACGCGTAATATCGCATTCAGATGTGTCATGACAAAGAAGATTTTTCGTTTGACACAGAAAATGCATCTCCCTCTCTTTCTCTCTTTTGTGCAAGATTTTTTTATTCTTTTTCTCTTAGTGGACGTAAACTATTCACCCGAGAGAGAGAGAGAGAGAGAGAGAGAGAGAGATGAAAAGTAAAGGAAAAACATTGTTCGAAGCTATTTTTCTCCAACGTTTATCTTTGAGTAACGTAAACATGTAGTCATATGTATATATGTATACGTGTAATCGTGTAATATTTATAATATATTATGTAATAATATATTATAATTTACTTATTTAATTATATTATAATTAATTGCATCTATTTATTTAGTTAATTATAAATTATATTAAATTAATTTATATCATTATATAAATTAATTATTATTTGTTATTAAATAATAAATATAATTTTTTATTATATTAAATTATATATAAATATATATATATTTTAATTGTTTATAAATTCAATTTTTTTTTCTATGAATACGTGTATTATAATATGAATATGTTTGCACGTGTATGTATAACATTTTATCGTAATTTTCTCTACTACATTGTAATTGTATAAAATCTTTTTTGATATTTTATAAAAAAAAAAAAAAAAAAAACTATTAACTGTTCTCTTTTGTACAATCGTAAAGTTACGAGTATTTAAACGTATGAAACGTTGAAAAAAATAAAAGTTCAGGATATTCCATTGAATCGTATAAAAAGCACTTGTAACGAAACGTTTGAACTTTTAATAGAAAAAAAAACTAATAAAGTTATCGGAAAACTTTATAACTCTGATGTAAATAATTTGTCATCTCTTTGGTTGTTTTATTTCTTCTTTCTTTTCTTTCATTTTTTTTTTTTTGTTTTTTTTAGTTGGTTAGTTAATTATAAAAGAAAATTATAAGAATCGTTAAGTTTGGAAATTAACGATAAAGTATCTACATCGATGATCCCACAATATACTAATAAACGTTTGCGTTTTGTTATAGGATAATAATCTTGACTAAATTTATCTACAATGTAGAACGCGCGTTATATAATCCACAAGCAAAGTCTGTTCTAGGTTATTACACAACTCACTGCTGTGCTCACGGCGATTTCTCCCAAGATACAAATAAGGAAGCAGCTGTGTGGTGCTCCAGGTATTAAGCTTCTTTGATACGTTATTACATGACGTACTTGGCCTCTTTGTTGACTCGCAAGACTTAGAGAAAGACAGAGAGAGAGAGAGAGAGAGAGACAAAAGAGAAGATGTTAAAGGGTTTCCAAAAGTTATTTGTACAACTTCAATAGATAATTAACGTATACAAAAATTTGTATCTTGTGTCATCTTTACTACAAACATTTTAATAAGGAATCTTATTTACTTGTCTTACACAGGGAATCTCCGAGAAAAATATTATTTTGGGTACGAAACTTCTGATCTTTGTTATCGAAAGGAAAAATATGTTATTCAAGAAGCAAACGAAAACAAAAAAAAACATATAAAAATGTTCAATATAAAATTCTAAACTTTTATTATTGTAAGATGCATCTTAGGTTTATTTATCGAAATATAAAAAATATTTTATTTCACTGATGCTTTTGAATATTACGGGACTTCGTAAGAGATTCGAATGACATCAAAAAGTTTGTTAAAAAAGAACAGTTTAGTTTTTCGATATGAAACACATCGAACTTGTACGATTTTGTTTGACTATACCAGCTGATATTTGAATGAAATTTTATTGAATTTTTATCACACGATGATTTATATTATATGTTATTCATTTTAAATTAGTAAATTGTGAAAAAGAAGAAAAGAAATTGTGAAAATATGAAATCAAACGAATTTAAACTCCAGTAGAATTTTTTATCTGAATATTTTATACTCTTCAAAATATTGTACTATTTAAGTTTTCTACTTTGTTTTAAACAAAGATCAACTTTTTCAAATTATTCTCCATTGGGATATACACAATGTCTCTCACGAGAGATTTGACTTATTAAATGAAGTAAGATAAATTTCTTTTTTCTTCTTTCAATGAGAAAAAGAAAAGCAGAGAAGAAGAAGTATAAATAGAAGTTACGAACAATTAATTGATAAAATGAAATATTTATTAAAATGAAAACTTTTATTTTTTTAAGAAGATTAATAGACAAATTATTATTAAATAATAATTAATTATCTTTTTTTTTTGTCTGTTATTGCCACAATTCTCTGCTTTAATCAAATTTAAAATCTTTAAGTTTAATTGATCTTTCTTTTACTTTTTTTTGTTTTTGTTTTCTTACAATTCCTTATTCTATGTCATTCCTTTGCGGTATAAAGAAGAAAAAAATGAGATAGAAAAAAACGTGCAGCCGACACTAATTAAAACGTTTATTTTATGAAATGCTCGAGGCTATCGCATCGTTTAAAAAAGAATTCTCTTTTTGTACTTCACTGCAGTAAAATAAAGTTCTCACGATTTATTTAAAAATTCTTATCTACGATATTTTTTCATCAATTTGATTACGAACAGACAATTTTGAGAATAAGTAATGGTCTTTTTTTTTTTTTTTGGTTTATTAATTAAACTACGAATATCTAATGTACCATAGTTTAACGAAGGATAAAAAAGTATTACCTACAATTATTATAATTTTAATCGTAATTTTTCAAACGTCAGAATTTTTCCAACATTTGTCTAGACTTTGTAGGAATATAAAAACGAGCTTTAAAAGTGACAAGAATACCTCAAAAACTTTCTCATTTTTCTTTTTTACTTTCACCAAACGACGTAAACACACTAGAGCATGATTGAATAATCCGCTCCTCTTTCATTCTTTTCATCCTCGTTTGCATTACAAAACTATGATCCAAAAATCATTATTTTTAATATTATATCAATATTATATTTAATATATATCATAAAAATAATTATTTAAATAAAAAATACATTATTTAATAAAGGAATATTTGATGTATATTTAAGACAATTCAAAATTCACTTTGATAAATGTTTGAAATATCGATTTGTCAGTTTACCTTGTACCATCTTATCGTTCTTATCATACACTTTGATCTTTCACGTAGCATATTCCGTATCCTATAACCATATCCAATCGTTAAGAGAGAAAGTTAACGTTAGTTTGAATTCCTGCTCGTGTGATATCGATTCCCACCGGTAAACTTAATAATGAGATTGTTCAACAAGTTTAAATAATTATTAGTAAGACGTATCGATTAAGTAATCAATACATTATTTACATTAAGACTAGCATCATATAAATAATTTGATAAAACTACAAGAAATATGATGTTGCATTTAAAAAAAAAAAAAAGCAACATTAATTAAAATCCACGAGTCTGTGTCCATCGTAAAAATAAAAAAAAAAAATAAAAGTATATTACTACAATACTTCTAATTGCGTTACAATCAAAATTCTGCTCGTTAAAACGAAAATAATGAATATTGAAATAATTCCTACACTCGGTTGATCCGAAACATACAAAAAATTAATGACCTTCTCGTATGTTAATTAAAAAAAAAAGAATAAATTAATTAATTAAAACATTTAGTCATCCCTGTTTGATGTGCCAATGAAATTTTAGTTGAAAACAGTTTGTTCGTTCTCGAAGATAGTTTGGAAGAATTTGAAGTGATACTTATACTTAAGCGAATAATCTTCTATGTGTTATATGTATACATACAAACATATATATATTCTTTTATAGGATTTCGTTTGGTTTCCTAGAACGAGACGACGCATCGTCGATGTTCTCGTTGTCGCCTTGCTACGGGCCATTAGACGCAAACCCAGACGCGTCCCTGGCACCTTCTGCATTATTAGCAAGCCGACACTCGAGCTACGTGAATGCATAATCTCGAGGAACATCGTCGTCGCGCCGTGCCGTATTCCGAAGCATAATGTGTTCTTTGTAAGCTCTCTTGCGTACTCTCTCTCTCTCTCTCTCTCTCTCTCTCTCCCTCTTTCTTTCTTTGTCTTACCCTTGGATCGAAGTAAGTATACACGAACAGCTAATGAGAACGAACACCTACCTATCTACCTACCCCTCCTACCCACCTATCCACCTCTTTTCCCTACCACCGAGAACTTATTTCCACACCCCTAATAATAATTTTCTCCCATATGCATACATTACCTTACTAATATTTATTCTTATTATCAAGCTTTGTCATTCTTTCTTTTTTATTTTCTTTTTGTTCTTAATTTTTTCTAGTTTTTATAATGAAAACATTTTTGATGTAAAATAGACAAAAATATTTTTAGATTTTGACATTTCAATTTGTACGTTTGGAAAATTTATATTATTAATATTTAATTAATATTTTTTTTTCTTTAATTTATATATTTACCTCTTAAGGAACAATTTTGGCTCAACGTGATGCAACGCCGCTCGAGTTAACTCGAGCGTGCTACTTAAGGGGTTAATATTTATTAATGTTTAATTAATATTTTTTTAAATTTTTATGTAAATATTTATTAATATTTAATTAATATTTTAAAAAAACTTTTTTCTATAATTATTTTTATATTTATTATTTTTAAGTTTAATTTAATACTATAGTATTTTTTAAATGATTATTTAATACTCATGTTTTTATATCCTTAAATTGGATATATAATATTTGGTAAAAATAACTTTATTCATATTTTTGTAAAGTATATTTCTTCAAAAATATTTTAATCTAAAGAATGATAATATTTTTCAAGAATTACCAAATAAATTTAATTACATATAAATAAAAACACAGGTTGAGATGCTAAACGTTCTAGAAAACACATCGCGAATTCCTGAACTTTGTAGTATCGTATATTTTACATTTCTCGGAACACTTCCTCGTTATTATTTCTCTTACTTTTTATGATTTTTTTTTTTTTTTTAAATGAGTGAAAGAGATTGAGAATGGGAGTAGTAAAGATATAGCATCATAGGGACTGCATTCCATTCCTGTAACTACGATATACAATATCGAACAAAAAGCAGGAATGTTTACTGAGTAAAATTAATGAAGGAAAAGTATGGCGGATGGGGATCGAGTGAGTTAAAACTAGTAAGGGGTTGAATGAGGGAAATAGTCTACGAGCATCGTATACAAAACACTGTAAAACAATTTATGCAAATAGTTCGATAACCGGGCCATCCATTAAATAACATTTTCATCCTCTCTTACCTTCCAAGGGTTAAACATATTTCATTTATAATAGGCACCATGTGTCTACATACATATATATACAGAGTGTCATATTTAAAACAATATATGAAAAATTATTTCAAATTCAATTAATATAATAAATGTTATTAAGTAAAATAATAGTAAAAATAATGTATTTAAGTAAAATATTTAACATAAAATGTAATTAAGTAAAATTTTTAGTATATGAATTAATAGAGAGAGACCTAATTGTGTGTTTATATTATTATACTAATATTTACGTATAAAATTACGGAATTTTATTTAATTAATATTAATTAATATAAATAATAATATAATTTAATTAATATTTATTAAAAATATTTACTACATAATTATATACTATAATTAAAATGATATAAAAAATCTAATTGTAATAATTTAAAAATAATAAATTTCATAAATTTAATAAATATAATTTTAATATATTTTAATATAAAAAATTATATTATAAATTATATTATTAAATACTATAGTTAATTTTATTTATTCTATAATTTACGTATAAAAATATATTAACACAATTCATACATCACAAGATAATAATATTCTTTTATCCAAACGTAAACGAAATAAATGTAACGAAAAAACGAAGAATGCAAAGAATAAGAGAAAGAAAGATTTTTTGGCGAGTAGAACGTAGTGCAAAGTGCATTGGCCGCACATAAGTCTGACACAGAGTCCCCGAGGAAATTAACGCAACCACCACCTCCTCTTTCCAAAACTTTTATAACATCTATATTCTTTCTATAAAATGTTCTGAGAAGACAGTCATTTCTACATAGATTCTTAATAATGTTCTTTCATTCGCGCTTTTCCCCAAAAAAAATAAAATATTATCCTTTAATCTAATCCCAACGATGACAAATGATTCCCGAATAAATAAAGAAAAAGAAAAATTATCCAAACTATATTTATTATATTTCATTGAAACAAAATCAAAAAAATAAATTCAACTTCACTAGATTGATATTAAAAAAAAAATTCTTAATGTTAAATGAAATTTAAAAACAAAAGTTTTCTCATAGATGATTTCTAAGCTAGAGTATAAAATCGAAAGATTATTTTAACGAGTAGTATCTGAACCTGTCCTTTATTAGAACGATTACAACGATATCCTGCATTGTTTGAGACTTATGAACGCATTGGAATACAAGGTGACGTGTTCGGAATCGATGTATCGAGAAAATGATGATCGGAAGACTATCGAGCGAACGTTGTATTGAATTTTAAAAAGTTAACTTCTAATATATATATATATCCATGTACACACATACGTGTCCGACATATATAAATATATTTCTACACACACATACATACATACATACACACATATATACATACATATACGTTTAGGTATGTCAGTTTGTGAGGTTATGAGGACTCGGATGATATTAGGAGACGCTTTGTATGCAGCTCGATGTTTAAGCTCAACGATCGCGTAGGGGACATATCGAAAACTCAACCTCGGCCTTCCCAACCAATCCCCTTTTTCCCCCACTTCAATCCACCCTTCTTCCCTTCTCTCCTTTCTCTAGACTCTCCTCCCTCACCCTTTGAGGCTATCAAAGTTTACAAAAGTGTGACTCTAGCAGTAGCGATTTTAAAATTTCCACGTACCACCTTCGGATTACTTTAGTCTAAGCTTTTTCAACTGACACACCAGGTTAGCGGAGCTTTCTTACGCCGACCAAGCTTTCCCCTCTCCCCTTTACATGCTCACACGCGTTCAACTATAGTAATCTCATCGTTTTTTTTCCTGTTCATGATCTGCGTACGAGTTAGAGAATTCTAACCATTTCTAAAACGATTTGTAAAGCTTTTGATAACGAAAAATATTGTTGAAACAGTAGAATAAAAACACAAATTGATTTTAAACAAAAATTTTAAAAATTCTTTATGAAAACTACGAATAATAATTGGAAGCTGTGGAAAATAATTTTCAAAAAATATTTATAATATCACAAAACGTTTGCATCTTTATTTTTACTTGAAGATATTCCTTATTATAAATAAATATTTAAAAGTAAAATTATTTCATCTCTGTAAAATTAAATCCTTCTTTTTACTAACTCCCAATCATAAAATACGTAAAAAAGATAATCAAATTTGAACTATTACGAAGTGAATAGAACATTAATAAATATAACACGATAATTTGATATAACGTTTTGAAAAGTGAGATAATATTGTAACAAATAAATAACATTACATCAATGTCGTGAAAAGAAAAAAAGGAAAAGTTTTCTACAAATGAATAAATAAAATGAAAATGAATCGAGGAAAAAGGGAATAGGTGGTAGAGAAAGAGTTAGGTCAACGAGATCGTCGGAAGCTGCTGGATTTGGATAGAAGGAGAAAAGGGTAGATAAAGAAGGAAGAGGATAGGGATGGGTGATAATTAACCTCGAAAATCGTGCAGCAATATAAAACTTCCTAGGCAACGGGTACGTAATGCCGCCGTATAATTTTCTGGCAGCGAGCTATACTACGGTGTGGCACGTAAAAAAAAAAAAAAAAAAAAGGAAAAAAGATAGAGAGAGAGAGAGAGACCAGAAATGGTCTTCATGGACATCCCAAAAATAAAAGAGAGAATGAAATAGAGTGAGAGAGGAGAAATGGAAATGGTCGATATATAATACCAACACACTGACGCATCATTTTATGTAACAACAACACAACACAAAACCAACGAGTGCAACGGCTGACCAAACACGTTCCTTTACTACTACTAATGCACCGTAACACGTTTTATTTCGTTTCTCGGTCTAAAGCGCAATGCAAAACGTTTAAAAAGCTAGCAGTTATCTAAACGATTCAAACAATGTTACATGCGTGAATTTATATATATATATATATTGCTAGGAATCTTATTGATTTTTCCTTTATACTCATAGATACTTTGAGAGATACGTTTGTACGTATTTACAATATATTTCCTACATACGTATATATATATATATATATGTTTATATGTGTATATATATGTGTGTGTGTGTGTGTAATAGAAAGAAGTGAGGATACTGGTCAATGTCTAGGCGATCCACGGTAAAGCTTCAAAGATATATAGCATAGTCAAAGGTATGAAATTAAGAAAAGTGGTAGAGAGTAGAGTAGAAAAGGAAACAAAAAAAAAACAACAAGAAAAAAGAATAGAAAAGAAAAGAAATAAAAGAAAACAGAGAAAGAGAAATAAAGTAATAGCATGAAAAGACACGCGACTATCTTTTTTTTTATGCCTTTGTCTTTCTCTTTCTATGTTGAGTCGATATTTTCACGAGATAAAGAAAGAATGAAAGAAAGAAATAGAGAAAAAAAAAGAAAATTCAGGAGAAGAAAAAAGGGATGTAGAAGAATAAAGGATAAACCACAAGTCCCCGAAGAAAAAGAGAAAAAAAAAAGAAAGAATAGAGAGAAAGAGAGTGAGCATCGTATAAGAAGGTAAAATATAAGAGCTTTATCTAGAAGCAATAAACTCGTCAAGCCATGTAAGTATATAGTACTTTTTACCCCCTGTTCTTTATTTTTTTATTTTTTTTTTTCATTCTTTCTCTATTGTTCTCGTACACACACACACACACGAGAGAGAGAGAGAGAGAGAGAGAGAATGAAAGTAAGTGAAAATGTCCATGGTGAACTCAAATTCGAACCAAACCGGTAGAAGCAGAGTTAACACCGGTAAAGACTATAGAAGAAATCGTTTCGTTACTTGCCACGTTAAAAGCGTAGAAAACACTTCGGTCTATAAAGTGAAGATCCGGTGGTGGCAAGTCTCGAGGGTTGCTGCGCATCACCAACACCACCATCACCGACACTAACACCATCACTACTTTTACCGCCATTACCTTAACGACAATACCAACACTACTGTTACTCTTTATCACTTCATTAAAGCTGCATGAAAAGAACCGAAGGGTAGTGAGGCTTAGTTGTTTTTTTCTTCTTTTTTCTTTTTTTTTTTTCGTTGAATTCTTCCTCGTATCGTAACGTCCGTTGTTTAAAGATTCTTCTCATCTTTATACTTTCAATAGAAAATAACAGCAGCTTTTAAATATCTCTTTGTATATGAATATGTATGTGAGGGGTATATATTTGCTTTCTTCGATAAGACGATTATCGATACTTTTATATTTCTATTTTTTTGTTCTTTCTTTGGACTATCATTTACTAATCTCTCTCTCTCTCTCTCTCTCACTACTATTTTTCTTTTTGTAATTTCAAAAAACCATCGATAATCGTAGAGTAGTATCGAGTATTGAAAAAAATAATCGTCATCGATCTGAAGTACTTTTACAAGTTGCTTCGTGTTTTTTTTTGTCTTTTTCTTTCTTTTTTTTTTATTGTCATTGATTCGAATTTACATTACTTATGTTGCGGATCGTACTTCGTTTACTTTTCGATACTTAAAAAATATTTCGTTTGACTAACTTAACGATAAATCGTACTGTAATGCGAAGAAAGTGACAATTTCGTAAGATAAACGAAAGAAAATTTTACAAAAAGTAAGTTAGAAAAAGTCTCTTATCGAACTTTTCTCTCTCTCTCTCTCTCTCTCTCTCACTGTATTTCTCTTTCTGTGTTCACGAGAGAAAAGTTATGCAAGAGTCTTGCTAGCTCAGCAGAATTTCATGCAAATTACTGTTTAAGTCCGGTCTCCGTGATTTTATGTTGAGTGAACTGTAATTTTCAAAGTCGTCGATTTATCGTTGAGGGAAACGTAATTATTCGATTCCTATTTTTGCGTGTGTTTTTTTACTTTTGTCTCTTTTTTTTATTATTTTCTACGTCATTGAATCCGAGTGAGTAAACAAAGAAAAATTTTATTTGACAAATTGATTACGGTAAATCCATTGGCTCAACTTTATTCCCTTAGGAACGTTTATTTCAATGATAAAAGACAATAAAAAAAAAAAGAGAGGAGGAAAAAAATGTTCAGAAACAATGAAATGATAAAGTTCGGATGAAATGTAGTAAGCGAGCGTTGCATATACAAGTGCGTATACCTCTTCACTGTTACATTTGAAATATAATTAACGTTGAAAATGTATCAGAGAACACGCGGTATTCTTCCATGAAATTCGAATTTAATGTTGGTATAATTTCTTCAAAGTGAGAGAAACTAGCTTTGAAAAATGTTACGCGTTAGCGACGTTAACGACCACGCCCCAACTAAACGTTTTTATACAATACAAAAAAAAATATATATATATACATATATATATGAAAAAAAAAAAAAACAATTTGATTCACAAACAAAAGCGGATAAAAACAAAAAAGAAATGTGATCCATTCGAAACGAACACGATTCCACTTAACAAACTTTATCTCTCATGCGAAAAATACCCCTCCCCCTCTTACCATCTGCAACCTAAAAAGATTTACATTTCATTAATTGCATTTCTAATTATCCCCCGTAGAATTTCAATAGTTATTTCAGCTTGAAGGAATTCGTTTAAAATGCCAACGTAACGGAACAATGTAATTGGCTCGTTGTATAACGATCGACGTTGCGAATTAATTGCGCCAGTGTAATAACAGCAAACACGTACTTACATTCTTTATGAATCAAATTTTAAGGAAGAGTCGGTTTAAGGAATGATTATCAAGGGAAACGTCAACAATGAAGACTGAGATAAGAAAAGACGAGTATAAAGACGAAGAACAAGAAGAAGAACAAGAACAAGAAAATCGATAAAATCTCACGACACTAATCTCGAATACTTTTCTATCCGATTTTCTTAAAAAGCAAGTAAAACCTAATAACATTTAGCGTAGTTAATGATTCGTAACAAAAAAAAAAAAAAAAGAAATAAATCAGTTGAGAAAAAAAAATAAAAGAAGAAGAAATGTCGGATATACAACAAATTATTCTGAAATATCTGTCAAGGTATAATTTTAAAATGTACAACTTACGATATTCTATCCTATGGTACTTCCTTCTTACGTTAAAATAAAAGACGACGGGGGTAGTACGGTCGTCCGAGAATGTTCTTATCCTTTAAAGAATACCCTGCGAAAAGTTTGAATTATGGTTCCATAAAAACTTTCCAAGCCCGGACGATTAAGTCGCGAGTAATATAGTGGACCAAGCTAGAACACCTAGACCAAGTACACAGGTGTTAGTATACATGTATATAATGGTGTACATTGTACCCTAACATCTCTAGTTCCTGTATGTTTGCATTTGGGTAACATGCATCCTACGTAGCTCAAGCTAGCCTCTGCAAAAGGGAAGTTGCAGTTCTCCACCCCCTCCTTCCACCTCCATAATGTTACTCTATACTTTATAGTCTATGGTACTATCTAAATTACATACCATACTCGTTTAAATACTTTAGTTGAAAAACTTCAAAAACTATGTCTTCTACTTTAATTTCCTATTTTATTTATTCTTATCTTTTTCTTGTTCTTTACTTAATCAAACGTTGCAAAAATAATAATAATTCTCGTCGTAGCTCGTTAACGTTTCGTAGTTAATTTAACCTTTTTGAAATAAAACTTTTGTACTCCCCCTTTCGTATATGTACGGTAAATACATTTTACCTAAGAACGTATGCGACTTTGTTCGTGCATACTTTTCGACGAAAGAAATATATCGGAAAAACAAATATAAATTTTCTGCAAACGGAAAGACAGGTAAACAGACATAGAAAAGAAAGCGAGTATATGGGAGAGAGAGAGAGAGAGAAAGAGATATACAACTGCTAATTACCTACATGTTGCTGGAAATTACATACAGAGATGTTTACTCGGTTGCTTCAGCTATCAGAATGAACTACCACTACGAACGTTCAAACAAACCAGAATTTATATAGATTACCTTACTTATTCTTATTACTTGTTTCTGAGCTCTGAGTCAGAGGTGTGTTCTATGGTAACCATAATGCATTGATAATTAAACGTGACTTTTGATAAACATTTATTTCGTTTATTTACTATTACAATTATTACACACATAGAACACGTATTACCTCTGACTCGTTGATAAGTAAAAACTATTAAGAAATGATGATAACTATGACACACTTTAATCATTTCTTGAGTAAAAAAAAAATTAATTTTGGATTAGAACAACTTGAAAAAGAAATTTTATTTGTTTTTTTTACAAAAAGATTCGTAAAATGTGATATTAAAAACGTAATAAGTTATCCAAGAACATAATTTTTTTATAGAAAGAAATGATTCTAATGAATATGTTTATTAACAAAATATATATGTTATATGATAGATGTCAAAGCAAATGGTTGAGTAATTTATAATCCCCTTTTTTTCAAGATTTTTTTCCATGAATTTATAATCCTCAGATGAGTTAAATTTCTTTACTCTTTTTCTCAATGAAGATCGATATTAACTCCTTTTTATATATTTTTTTTTCTATAAATAGACATAAATAAATCTGTTGTAATAGAATAGAACGAAACAAGTCCTAAAAACATAAATCGGCGTTTATTTACCAAAGCAAAAGCTTTGTAAATTTGGTATTTGTTGGTGGCACATAAAGCGGTGAGCCAAACTATACCACTGCAATACCACGGGAGGCAATGCATTGTTTACGAATTGCATTAACGTCAGACGCAGTGACCTCTTGGTGAAAACAATTAAGATACAAGCAGGCAAGTAGTCTCTCTCCCTCTCTCTCTCTCTCTGTCTCTTGCTCCCTCCTTCGTTTTAATCTTCTAGCATCACCATCGCTACCACGTCTTCCATATTCCTTCACCACAGAATCCTCTCAACCGTTATAAACTTTCAACCTTCGTACGAGTGCACGAGTAAACTCTACCGCAAAACTGGAACGTCCCTACGGTTAGTTTAGTTTCGATAAAATACGTTTAAGATTATACGATCTTTTACAATGTGATCGAGTAGGATAATTCTTTTGTGTAAGAGTAGGAGAGAGAGAGAGAAAGAGAAAGATTTAGCATATGACCACTACTACTATCACCTTTGAAAATGTACGTACGAAGAGAACAACAGTAAAGTATAGTAATAAATGACCAGTAAAAGGAACACGATCTAAATAGATTTTAAGTAAATCCGTTACATACATTCTACTAATTGTCCCACGTGCTTTGTTTCACCATTAAATGATTACGTTGAACGAACAAATGACATATAAGAAGATACAATTTATTTGAGTGTAATTTTCTAAAGGACCAATTTTATCTTTTTAATACTTTTATCACATAAATCCTATTTTCTTTTTTTTTTCTCGTGATATTTCGTTTCACTGATAGCATAAAGAGAGAAATAGGAGAAAGAATAAATATCTCTCTCTTTCTCTTTTTTTTTTATTTATAATTTTTTTTTCTTTCTAATACTTCCATGTATTCCAATACTTCAAATTCTCTTTCTCTCTCTCTCCCTCTCTGGGTTTCGTTACAACACGATGACGATAAAAGCGACTGCTAAAATTTCGAGTAGGACCGATTTCCAGTAGTTGGCTCTGCACCCCACCCCCTTCCAATCCCCCCCTCCCAGCGTACAGAAATTTACTCACGTTACTTTCGAATGTCTCTTTGACGCGGTCAAATTTTACACTCGTTGATGTTTCATCGTCTCTTACGCGTACCTCTGTCAAAGGTAATTCCTACCATTCTAAACGTGCTTTTCGTTCCGAAATACTACTCTCTATCTCTTGAATCTCATCTTCGATTTTTTTAAACCCTTCCAAAAATGGCTATACTTCCAAATGTACAAAATAAAAAAAAAAAATAAAAAGAAGAGATAATAAATACATAAATAACGTGACTGGCAATGGGTGTTTAGCATATTTTGTATTAAAAAAGAAAATTAATTAACGTTGAAAAATTAAATAAAAATTATAAAATTATTTTATAAATATATTTTAATAAAAATTAAATTAACGTTTAAGTAAAATATACAATATATGTAATAATATAAAATATAATGTAAATATTAAATAAAAATAATAATAAAACACATATTTATAATAATATATTAATAATAAAATAAAAAATAATACACAAATTATATAATAATTTCGATAAATTTTTAACAAAAATAACAAGAAAATAATTTTGAAAAAAATTATCAAACAAAAATATATAATAAATCTAGCGAATATTTTGTTCTTTATCATTGATAAGAGGTGAGGGGTGGGTTAGTAGCAATCATTAAAATTACTAATCGGATTATCGCATATGAAATAATAGACGAGGGGTATTAATCACATTTAAAGCGGACGCACGTGTCGTTGCGTGTAGGTTGCGGCGTGAGATTGCGGAAGAGGGCTTTTGCGGTCCTTTCAAAATTTATCGTTTGTCGCGCCGAATGGCAATCTCGTGTCCCAAACCGTCGACCCAGCCGGATTTCCCCCCCACATTGGGATTTTATGTCGAATAAAAAGCGTACGCGAAGATAGGACGACATTCTCTCTTTCCCTTTATTCCACCACCACCCTTTTTCTCATTCCAAGGATTCTTTTTTTTTTTCTTTTTCAAACCATTCTGCTCAATTTTGTTCCAACTTACGTGTCTCTACTTTGAATTTTTTTTCTTTTTCTTTTCCATCCTTCTTTCTCTTTCTATCTTGAATTTTTCTATTTTAATTAATTAATAATCACCGATATGATAATTCCTATCAATAAACGTTAAACGTTTAAACATATTTTCAAACACTTGTAAACCGCATTAGAATTCTCCCTACCCCTTTTCTCATTCCTTAAAAAGAACGTTCAAAGATCTGAAAATCTCTTTCACGGTAGAATGCAAAGTAGACTCGGTTGAGAAAGCGAACGTTTTCAGGCTGAAAATGAACAGAGAAAGAGGGAACATGAGAGAGAGAGAGAGAGAAAGAGAGCAAAAAGGAGAAGATAGAAAAAGAGAAAAAATATATATATATATAGAACGTCGCGTACGAGTAGAAACGCGAAAAGAAAACGAAAAAATTGTGAAGAAGTAAAAAGTGAGAGAGAAGAAGAAAAAAATCGACTTGGAGAAAGAGAGAGAGAGAGAGAGATAAAATTTAAGGGAATGAAAAAGGTCGAAAAGAAAGATAGAGAAAAAGAGAGATATAGAAAGAGAGTCTCAAGTGCCATTTTAAGAGCTTTTAAGCTGGGCGTTAAGCCGGGATTTATTTCTGACCTGTTTACTACGGGAAAACAATTGACTAACGAAACGATGTCGCGTTTACCTAGTTTGCGGCGACTACTTCAAACAAACCCAAGTTCTCGATTCGTTTCATCTGACTAACGATCCAAACGTGGAGAATCGTTGTTGAGTGTGAACGATTTATATTCTCTTAAGTAGATTCCAACAAAACGTCGCGATACTTTACGAGACGTGAGATAGTGAAAACGAATCGATAAGAACACTCGCCAAATTTAGTTTCATTCTAGTGAAGATAACATAAATAAATCCCCCTCTTACTCTCATTGAGAATGAAAGAAAAATATTTCGATAAATAGGTAGGTTATATATTTATATATTTTAATACTAAAACTAATAACACGCGTACGATCAAATGTAATTAGTATAAAATTCAATGAAAATGCATAAAATGTGTATTATTCATTTCTAAATAAAATAAGGTATATTGCGAAAAGTTTCTAGTTTTAATATATATATTTTATATTGTATCTATTTATTATAAAGAAAGATAAAAATATAATATTTTTCAATGCAACATTTGTAATCCTTTTAATTATTATATATATTTTCACATTAAACCTAACACGTACGATCAAATGTAATTAGTATAAAATTCAATGAAAATGCATAAAATGTGTATTATTCATTTCTAAATAAAATAAAGTATATTGCGCGGGAATGTTTTTAGTATTAATACATATTATATTTTATTATATTTATAATAAAGAGAGAGAGAGAGAGAGAGAGAGAGAGAGAGATAAAAATAATATTTTTCATAACAACATTTGTAATCGTGTTAATTATTATAATTATTAATAAAATAAATAAATAATGTATAAAATGAAGCAATTAAATACTTTTATGTAATATAATAAACAAGCAAGCGTGTTATACTATAATATATCAACACGGAAAATTTTTATCATAATTAACAGGAACAACGATAATGGAACATTTAAAATGCGAAACGTGGAAGGCTCGATACAAAGGAAAATAACATTATAGTTTATTGGACTTAACGTTCGTAAATTTTAATACGGCCCGGATATACATATCCAGATAATTATGTATATAAAGCCAAAGTGTTCCTGCGTTAGCTTTGCTCAACGATCATTATAGAAGCTTTGTAGAGGAATAATCGTCCGCGAAAATACATCTGCAATTTAATTTTCGCTTTATGGTCTTGTCACGGTTATTCTAAATTCCATTGGCATTTTGAATTATTATCTATCAACGTATAACGTTACATACGAAAACTGATATGTCGTTTAATCGACACCTTTTGGAAAATATTAATATTTTTCCTATGATTTCATTCGTATTATTCGCTAGTTAAAACATTCTCATTTTTATTTATTTTTATAATAGAAAATATATCGAATTAGTTAAATATTCGTTTTGAATGAATTTGAGTTTCAAATGATATCTATATATTCTCTATATTGATATCTTGTATATACTTCAAACTATTTCCCTAATATAACATCGCGAACGCTAACTATTATATAATCCTTCTGCTTTATCTGAGAAACGCTAAACTCGACATAGAGCTTAAATTCGCACGTCTAATCTTCTAAACTCGTGGTTGTTTAATCTCAAAGCTGACAGCCTGTTACCGTCTATAAGATTTTCTTCAGTATTCTAACGCGACATCTTCGGTTATTTCGAACATCTCATCGACGATAAGGAAAATTCATTAATTAACCAAGTTAAGCTTCATTAAATGTAGAAGATATTCGATACAAAATAATATACAAAAGTTACTTACGAAATAAACGATGCTAATTGCGATATTATATCATATATCTTTATTATTGAAATAATTATATAAACTTGTATATAACGAAACATATCAATTTTCATTGATAATAATAATAATAATAATAATAATAATAATAATAATAATAATAATAACAGTAATAAAAATCAATTAATAAAATTCATTAGTCAAATATTAACGAGTATATTGAATTTGCAATATTTTATCGATCAAAACAAAACAAAAATAACTGGTCAAGTACATATGTAAACGGTTTATCATCGTGGATAGATTTGAAACAACGAAACTTGTACAAATGGTAGATAGAGTAAGAGGAAAAGGAAACAGTAGGTAGAAAATAAATCGTTCGTGGTGGCAATCCAGGAAAAGGGTCTGAATTACGAGCTTCGTTCTAAATTACGAGGGAAACGCGTTTCTAGCCAACGGTCGGTCGAAGGTGATTCGTAAAAATCACGGGAAGTAACGCGTTCGCGTTCCTATTAGTGCTCGATGGAGTAGGATATCTCTCTTTGCCAATGGTTTCGACGCTTTCCAATGGTTAGACGATACAGGACGGACAGTTTACTGGTATATTTATTGGAAAACGTCGCGTTTGTTTCGAACTAGAACATAGTTGTTTGCTTTTCTTCCTTTTTTTTCTCCAATGTTTCCTTTTTTTATAGTTTTGTCGTTTCCTTGGTTTCTTTTTGTCTTCTTTTTTTTTTATTCCCAACATGCGAAACAAAGAAAAAAGCATGCTACCAGGGAGGTGGGGGAGTATGTTGTAATTTATACCCAGACGTTGGTCAATGTACCACGTCATTCGTCTCTGAACACCGTAAATCCTTCTCTTACTCGTAACCTGCTCACAGATTTGCTCACGGATCGAATAGAACGAACCGGTTTATCCGATCGAAGATAAACGTTTGTCTCCTTACTTTAAATCCATCGAGTTTCGGGAGACCCTTTAACGACAAATACCGTCCACTGAAGTTTAAGATGAACTTTACGAAGAACTTTACTAAGTCATTCCTTTTTTATCTTTTTATTTAAAAGTAAGTACTTGTCCTGTATCTATTTATCAATCAAATAAAACACTAACCTCAGAATTATCTCATCTAAATATATAAAAAAGTAGATTTCGTTTGTGCCTAATCGGTAATCTCCAAAAGTACTTCACTGATCTTCTTGAAATTTTGACACAACGTTGCATTCTCATACAGTTAGGTTTTTATTACACATTAATTTATTTATAAAATAATTAATTAATTAATTAAAAAAAAAAAAAAGATACAACTTTTATCTATACGACGTCATATTTTGGTTCACATGAGCCACTGTAACTCGTGACAGGGCACAGATTAGTACTCTTTTAAATATTAATTTTCATCTTACGCGATATTAAATAATATTATAAATATATATAGTTAATTCGTATTCAACCATTTATAAAATATATGTATATATATAGGATTCATTTTACACCGGGTGCACATAACATGAAAATTAGAAATACGTAATAGTGTGTGTAGCAAGGGAAGCAAGGGGTCTACGGTCACGTAAATAATTCGACGCGCTCGAAGAAAACCGTTAATTTCTCGCTGGTGGTTTTCCTCGGTTCTTCGAGGACATAACTACCGCGAAAATAGCATAAGAGTAAGAGAGAGAGAAAAAGATAGAAAGAGAGTGGAAAGGGATGCGAAAGTAGCTGGCGACAGGCGGAAAGACTTTGTTAGTGTTGGTGATGTAAGAAATCCTCTCGAAATTTGCCGAAGAAGATCCTGACGAAAAGAGGGAGTTTAAGAGAAACTGAAAGCACCAAAGAAATACAGAAAGAAAGAAAGATATATATACATATATATATAGAAGAGAAAGAGAAAGAGAGTGCAAAAATAGGAGATAGAGAGAGAGAGAGAGAGTTGAAAAGGATAGAAACGAGGTTTCTACCTTCAGTAGCAGCCTGGCGAGTGACAGTAAGCCGTGGAAGAACTGAAAACTAATTAGCTCGCGAGATTCCATGATGCTACTTGACTAAAAAGGTGCACGCGCACACTCAAGAAAATAATGTTTTCGACTAACAGCAGTAGCAGTAGTAGCAGCAACAGCACACCAGCTTGTCTGAACACCGAAGAGAAATAAAACGACTCTATGCATTTCTCTTTCTACCTTTGCTAAAAAAGATGAGTTTAAGTCTTTCGCTACTACTACTACTACTACTACTACACTACTACAACTAGAACTACCACTACTGCTACTACTTCGAACCGTCTCCAACTTCTTCTTCATCTTCTTCTTCTTCTACTTTTTCTTTTTCTTTTTCTTTTTCTTTTTTTTTTTCTTCTTCTTTTTGTTTTTCTCTCATCGTCGCTTTTATTCACGAGTCGTTCTATTTGCGATCACCAAGTAAAAGAAACGCAACGTGTGTTCTTTTTTTTTTTTTCTTCTTATCTACGTGACCGAGTAAAACTTTGCGTGTTAATAGTTAGAACGAGAAAAACAAAAGGATAGACTGAAAAAAAAAAACAAAAACAAAAAGAAAAGAAAGAAAATAAAAAATGGGAAAAACAATGTCTATAGTTGGACGCGAGAGAGAAAAAGAAAATTCATGACGATACTAGACGTGAACGAGAAGACGAGAGGGACTATCATCAAGACACGGATGGCAGGTAGCAAGGAGTTTGCTTTAAAGGGTTTAGGTAAATTGAAAATGGAATTAAATTCTCCGGATGCCGTTCGAGGGGATGCAAGAAATAAAATATAAAAAAAAAAAAAATAATGAGAGAGAAAGAAAATCGTCCTCCCTTTTTTATATTCCTTATATTTTTTATCTTTTTATGTGTCTTCCCTTTCTATTTTCTTTTTTAAATTTTACTCAACCTCTTTTCCCATTTATTTTCTTCTTCTTTGTTTTTTCTTGTGTTATTTTTCTCCGATTTTTTATGCATTTATACGAATTTTGAGTATAACAAAAATAATTTGTTTTCTTATTTTTTTTTTTTTTTTATAAATAAAAATTATTACCAATAATGGTATAAGTAAAATGTAAATCGTATTGTCGTTCAATGAAGATTCGTACTAACTTTTTTTTAAAAACTTCATAAGTCGGAAATATATTTATTGAGAAATTTATAAATAGGTGTCTTCTTATCTATCTCACTTTTCGCAAAAATAAAAAACGAAAAGTGAAGAAAATTTCCCTTCTTACGTGTGATGTAAATATCTCAGCGAGACCGTTCAATGAGAGGAAAAATTAAGATTGTGAAAGTAAAAAGTTCTAGAAAGAGAAAGAAAGAAAGAAAGAAAGAAAGAAAGAAAGAAAGGTGAAAGTTCACGATTTTTAGAAAAAGAAAAAAAAACTAAAGAAAGAAAGAAAAAAGAAAAAAAATGAAAAGAAAAGAAAAGAAATGAGCAAAAGTTCTTGATTTTTAATAAACAGAAAAAGTGCGAGAAAAATGAAGTGAAGATAGAGAGGGTGTAAAAGAATAGAATAAGAGAGGGGTGTTAATGATGAGTAGAGAAAAAAGAGAGAGAGAGAGAGAGAGAGGTGGAAAAGAAAAGAAAAGAAAAGAAAAGATAAAGACAAAAGGATTGTGGAACAAGGACACTCTATCAATGTATCCTGTTGCGACTAAAATACGATGAAACTGTGTGTATGTTTGTATGTGTATGTGTAACAAAAGAAAGAAAAAAAACAAAACCAAAAAAAGATTGATAATCGAAAACTCGTTAAATCTTAACTTCAAAGTGTCAGCGACACTACGCATTTGCTTAATTACAAAAATTTCTGATTCTATTGAATTTCATTAAACAAAAAATCAAAAAATCAAAAAATCAAAAAGAAAAGAACAAGGAAGAAAAGTTGGCTTTTACGGGGAGGTATAATAGAATAAAGGACGATTAATACCTGCCAAGTTTTACGGTGCTGTGAATAGTACAACGAACTAAAGGGATCGAGTGTCGGTTTGCTGAAGTATCGATAGGAACAAAGTACCAGCGTCTTCTACAGCATCTCTTTTTTCCTTCCTTAATCCTACTACTCGTTTCATCCTACTTTACCCTTCTTATCTTCTCTCTCTCTCTCTCTCTCTCTCTCTCTCTCTCTCTCTCTCTTCGATCGTTCACCATTGAAGCAAAGACGAATGGAACAAAAAGATACGTCGCCGGCAGCATTTCCTAGGATCGGATATTCAATTCCAGTTTTCCGACTTTGTCATCTTGTTTGCAGCTAGGACAACGAGGTAAACGAAGACGATGATTATGATGATTATGATAATGATGACGATGCTTTTATAAGTATTCTAACCATTAATGAAAACCCCCATTTATGATATTTCTCACACAATTAAACTTCGATTTAACTTGAAGTTTGTTTTTTTCTTTCATTCGCGTATTAGTTTAATTGATATCGCGTTATAATAATTTTATTTATTCGTATGTTAATATGTAACGCGTAAGAACGATAAGAAAAAATTGTATATGTAATAGAAAAGTAAATAAGAAAAATGATTTGGTATAAAGCAGTCCGTTTCTATTCGAAATCTCGCGTAAGACTGATGTTTATTCTCAAATGTCAACAAATCCTACAGACTGGAAATAATTTACGTGTTTATATTTACTTCCAAATATTTCTAGACTCGCTTTTAACGATACACGGTTTATATAAATAAGAAATAAATAAAATTAAAAAATAAAGATGAGGTGTGTCTGAATTACTTTCTTATTTTTAAAAATATACCGAATTTATACGAATAATAATATCATGATAAAATTTATTTTTAATTGAGTATCCTTTTGAGTAAAGCATTTTAAGAATTTTATTTTCATTTGGAAAAATGAATATCCGTTACTGAAACGGTCAAATTATTATCGTACGATTATTTTTCTCTCTCTAAAAAAAAAAAAGTCGATATATCTTCTTCAATAAACGAGATTTAAAATAAATAAAAAAATGAACACAAAGTTGGAACTTTCTTTTTAAGTAGTAAAACTCGAAGATTCGATGAACGATAATGAGTTGATGGTTGTGGATGGTAAGTATCGACGCACAGATATTAAAATATTATAAGAATCGAATTAGAAAGAGGAAAGTAAAAAGAAAAGAAGGATAAATTAATAAGAAAGGTGGTAGGTGGTAAAGAAAGAAGGAAGGAAGGAAGGAAGGAAGGAATGAATGAGTCCGGTGCCAAAGTCGGAGAGAAAATTCGTGAGAATATTAGCGATACCGATTTAAAGGTAGTTCGCGCAAAAATACTGCTAATTACGTTGGAATATAGCCAAAACGGGATCCAAACCCCCCCCCCCCTCCTGCCCTCCCCGTTTTCTCTCGTTCAACCCTCGAAAATATTTTCAAATCGTTTCTGCGTGGCTGCCATCGCAGAACTGTCGCCATTGAAAATGTCTATCGATAATAGGCATTAAATTTTGAGTGGTGTCTTTGAAACGTCATATCCACAAAATTCAAGTATCTACATATGTATTATATATATATATGTGTATACGTTTAGATATACATACGTATATACATGTATGTACATAAATACGTGTTTATTCAATTTGCGACTCGATGAAGTGGAAGCTGCAAACTTCAATATTATGATCCTTGTTGGGATTTCAATTTCAATCGTTATGTTATAATTGACGTAACGACGATGTAACAATTCATTGTGAGAGAGAAAGAGAGAGATAGAGAGATAGATAGACACATATAAACATATTGTATTGACACTAACTAAATAATCATTGTATCATTCATGAAAATCTATTTCTCGAGAAACAGAAACAACATCGATTTCGTAGTAACAATCGTGTGTGTTATCAAGTATGCTTTTAAATGAAATCCCATATAGTAAAATGCACCTAAGGGTGTAACGCGGGAAACGTTGACACTTGTACACGTGTTAAAGCTGTAAAATGACGCGCGATACCGGATAAATCCATTTTGCATAAAATCGATGTTACACGTTGACACGAAAATCTATCTTCTCGTCTGGTGACAGGGTGTCAAGCGTAAACGCCATTATCTCTGAGCTGTGAGAATTTGAGACTCTTTAAATGATTTTTACTTCTTTTTTTTCACCTCGCTTTTATTTCTCATTTTTATTTTTTTTTTTTTTTTTATTTCATCATTCTATACTCCATTTTCTAACATCTACATGTGTGCGTGTATGAGAAAATACGTTCGTTTGAAACTTTCGAGTTTAATGTTCTTGAACAAATATCCGTATAATTAAAGTCATTATTATCTGTAAGTAGTAGCATGAAAGAAATATTAAATTACATGATTATCTAAAAAGAAAAAAAAAATTAATTTCTAGTAGTAAAGAAAAGTTGATTATCACGGTGTAAATTATTTATCGTAACGCGAATATATATATATATATGTATATTCCTAGTTTTTTTTTTTTTTTTTTTATAAACACCAACGTACGAACTAGATTCGAAACGGAAAATCCATATTTCACATACGAAATCACTTAACGCCCTTTCCGAGTTTACCTCGCACATGTTAACGCCTCGATCGATAGCATTGCGCGATACCATAGTAATAAAGAGAAAGAGAGAGAGAGAGAGTGAGTGAGTGAGTGAGAGGTAGATAGAGATGTAGATAAATTTGTTAAACAGCGCATGAGACGTCAAGTAAAAGTAGGAGAGAGAACAAAAAAAAAATAGAAAAGAAATTCAATAGATAAATGTTGTTGAAAAGAAGGCAGAACAATAAGAATTTCTACTGCATGATTGATTCACGTTCTTTTTGAATGAAAAGTTAGATAAAGACAAAGATAGAGAGAGAAAGAGAGAAAGAGAATAACGACAGAAAAAAAGAAAGAAATAAAATACATGAAATGAAAAGAAACACAAAGGATCAAATAGAAATCCCATTCAGGTTTTGCACACAGAGATTTCCGGTTTGTATGTGAAAAAAAAAAAAGAGAGAGAGAGAAGAGAGTTGAGAGAATAAGGAAAAAACAATTGGCGAGTTTTCGATTGGCTCGTATTAAATTTCGACTTCATTAACGGACTATTGTGTTTCGGACGAGCTGGCAACAAGAAGTCAATGCACGGAGCTTCTGGCTCGCAGTAAAAATGTAAAATAGGAGAGCAACGCAGAGCAAGCTCCGAGCGTTCCGAACGTTCCAATCTCGAACTCCAATGAGAAGAGTAACCCCCCCCCCCCTCTTCTCACCCCTCAACTCCCATCATTCCCTTCTTTACCCCCATTTCCACCCGTCGAGCTAGCACAACCACCACCCGAACCGAACTCGATCGTCGTGAATAAAACTACTAAACCACCCATCCACCCACTTCCCACACTACCACCTCCTTTCTCTATCGATGGTAATTTCCAAAACGCTCAAGAGGAAAGTATCGATCCTGGTGAATTTTATTTTTACTTTAGGTGATATACAATCCTATATGATCGACTTTTATTCACGAAATACAATGAACTCGAATGAAATATGTGTTTTTATCGCTACTATTGTTATTACTGCTAATCTTTTTAATTTTTTTTTTTTTTTTTTTTTTGTAAGAATATGTTCCAATCGTTAGAAAATACATTTGTTTTTTTTTCTTCTATTTTCGCGTGTACACCCTAACTTATTTTCCAGCAATAGAAAAACAATGTACGTTTTAGTACGATGATTTAAACATTTTCATAAGACAACACGACTTTTTATTTAATATTTCTAATCGATTTTCCATTACCTCGATAAGGTAAATCTTTTTTTACGAAACAAAAACTCTATAATTTATCATTTCACATTGTGTTATCAAGGATTATCTCGATATATCGTATAATCGACCCAAATAATAAATTGAAACAAAATTAATTTCTTATCTTTCTTTTTTATCTGCCTGTTTGTTCTATCAAACATTTAGATTCCTCTTCCATTCGACGGATTCTAATTACTCGAATATTTTCAGGTTGCTCGATTTCAATTTTAAAAAAAAAAAAAAAAAAAAAACAAATAGAAGTAGTATGTGTTAGAGTAAATAGAGAAGCTGTAGGGGGATACAGGTAGGAAAAAAAAAANAAAAAAAAAAGAAAATTGCGTACAGACGAAAGAGAGCTTTGAAATATGGGTCCTATCGTATTACGAATAATAAAAAAGAAAAATGAAAGAAAAAGAGAGAGATAACTAGAAGAAAAAAAATAGACATTGAAAAAGAGAAAGAGAGATAGAAATAGAAATAGAGAACAAAGAAAGAAAGAAAGAAAGAAAAAAAAAATTCTCGTCCGTGTTTCCCTCCCACCCTTGTTCTCGTTGAAATATTTGCCGGTGGTGGGCACAAGGGCGCGGCGTGTGCAGCCGATAAAACAAAATCCGATTTAAATGCTTTGTTTTCGTCACGCTTTTTTTCCCACCGTCGAATACCGATCGTGCCTGGGTCCTAATTGATTTGCGGAGTAATGGATCAAGCGGTACCACACGTCCAATCCTAGATAGAGAGAGAGAGAGAGAGAGAGAGAGAGAGGAAGGAAAAACTAAAGTCGAAACTAGCAGTACGAACGAACAATCCAACGAAGCTATGGCCAATAACATGCAGGTTTTGCGTTTGGGTATGCGCTAGATCGAACAAATTCGATGAGTATAAACCCGTACGTGCCGATATACGAGAGACACATTTGCTTGCGTTCATCCACGCACAAACTTTCCAGATAACCGAGAAACTCAGAGAAACATAGAGATAAAAAAAAAGAGAGAGAAAGAAAGTGTGAAAAGGTGTGTGTATGTGTGTAAGAGAGGACAGAGAAAGAATATGCATGAGAGAATTTATACATAAAAGAAAAAATGAGAGAGCTGGTATATGTATGAAAAAGATATAAAGAGAGTACATGTGTGTGTGTGTGTGTGTGGTGTGTGTGTGTTGTAAGAAAAAAATATAGAAATACTTCTGTGTAGTGAGCGATATACTGTATGATATTCCAGAAATACTTATATCGTTCTCTTGATAATTCGTTAACAGAGAGATAGCCATATTTACTCAAACATATGTGTGTATGTATGTGTACATAGATCGATACTATTCGTTTCATTTTGTCAGATTGTTTGATCAAAATAAAATCCTCGTTTATTTCGTCTTCCCGTTAATTCGCTTTCCACATTTTATTCTGTAATCAATAACGTTTAAACAAGAGTTATATATATATATATTAAATTTAAACCAAAAAATTAGGTTATTTATCCGTGTAATATATTAGTATATATGTGTGTGCATGTGTTTATATATGTTTCAGTGAAATTTCCCTCTTTTTGAACATAGTAGAAATATATATATATATTTATATAAATATTTTTTTTTTTTTATATTCGATATAGCATGAATCATAAAGAAGATTAACGAGTTTCCATTGGATTTATCGAGAGATTTGAAATTTCATCGATAACGTCGGAAATGTTTTCGACTTTTTCGATCATTTCTCCTTTCATGTTTTTCCGATGTGATTGTTATATTTTCTCTCTCTCTCTCTCACACACACACTCTCTCTCTCTTTATCTGTGAATGATCGGTAATAAAGTAAATAAGCTATTTTGAGTTCACGATTGTCTACATTTCCTGCTATTAATCATTTTCTTTTTCCACTTCTTTTTTTTTCCTCCCCTATTTTTTTATATTCCACGTAAACTTTTACATTTAACGAGCTTTTTATGAGAGATCGTAGAAAAAATATTATCGAAGTTTGACGTTTCTACCATTAATGAGTTTTTATATTCTTCCTCCTACCCCATCCTTTAATCCAAATAAATCTACAGGTAAAATATAAATAAATGTTTGGCAATGTTATTTAACGAATATTCGTATATATCATTTGAAATCATCGTATTTGTACGAAACCTATTAAGAAAAAATGGTTTTGTTTAAATAAAAAAAAAAAAAAAAAA
>NW_015148995.1:730593-747824 GCF_001465965.1 Polistes dominula | reverse complement strand
CCAGACCTCTCTCTCTCTCTCTCTCTCTCTCTCTCTCTCTCTCTCTCTCTTCCTAAACTTTCATTTTCTAATCATACATTCCATTTCATTTTCATAAACGAATGAAACTAATTAAGTAAAGCGGACAGGATAACATCATTGTAATTGGTAACTCCGTTAAAACTCTGATTTAACAAAGAGGAACACACGTAAGCGAACGTGCGTACAAATCTTTCATAATAAATGATACTAACTACTAGGTACAAACTTTGAATTGAAATTATAATATGGGGTAATGATAATTAGCACGACCAGTAGGGTAATCGTTTAATCGAATGTGTATTTATTCTACGTTAATGAGATGTTATATTTAGCATAATAAACGTATTAAGAGTATAGATAGAGAGAAAGAGAGAGAGAGAAAGTGGATATCAGCTTTATTGTTCAAACAATCAACGATTAATTCAAATGTTTTGATAATAGGCTCATTAAAGTAGAATAATTCTGTATTTCGTTTGTAATATTACATACAATGAATATAAAGGAAAATATTTCAAGATTAAACATTATCTATCTTTCACAATTTTCAACGTGTACCATGTAAATAATCAAATTTCAATACGATTATCCATGATTGGTAATAAAATAAAAAAGTAAAAAAAAAATCTCTCTCTTACCTTTTTCTATTAAAATATTAATAAATTAAACAATATAAATTAGGGTAGTATTTAGTGCCTATAATCGTAATCATAATTAGGTATCATATTTCTATAAATTACACGAAGTAAATGTAAATGATCTGAATATGTTTATATAAAAACAAATTTTACAAAACATTGTTATATTTTTTTCTAAACCCTGACGTAACTCTGACGCAAATTTAGAACCATCCCCCTATTTTAGTTTATTTTATGTTTCGGTAATAATATAAATATTTCGAAAGAAGAAAAAAGGTTTAAGAGAAGAATGGATTTACATACATTATGTGAAAAGACCGATCCGCTTTATATTTTCATTCTTGTATGTATTTGTAGTCTTTATGCACGTATATGGATTTGTATAAGTGATAAAAGCCTAAAAATAGGACGACCATAAACGACACTAGGCCCGTTCAACTAAATGACAAACGCAAACCGTTCTAAATGGTTTTTCTTTGTAAGATGATCCTAAACACAAAGTGGATAGTGATTGAACCTTTTTCGAAAATACGTGAGAGTGGTGAGATTGACAGTTTGAAGAAAAAAAAATATATCTAAAATAAACGATGAAAGATTTGGTAAGAAAACAATCATGTGAAAATGTTTCCTAAGATGCAATTATTAAAAGAAAAAATATATTTAGGATATTATTTTATAAAATTAATTTAATTTACTTATATTATTGTTTTATGTTATATAAAATAAAATGATCAAATATGTGAGACTATGAACCGAAGTTATTCTTGCAAACGATTAAAGGTAATAATAATCTTCTTGAATAAAAATGAAAATGAGATAAATCTTTTTTTCTAGTAATATTAATCGAGATAAAATAATAATGCGAGTACTGGCGATAACTTAGGAAGTTGGACGATGTCATAGTCAGAAAGTAGGTACTTCCCTTATTAGATTAACTCTGCCATCATAGTAACCATATATGCTTGGGGCTTGCACTCACGACTTGACCAACTTGCAGAGGACCCAAGGTGAAGAGTAATAGACGGGAAGGCTAGGGGATACGTGGGGTAGAGACACCGAAGTGTAATGCGGTCTACGCTTCAGTCTATAATAATGTTATGCACCTAACTAACTTCGTCGATCTAGTTCCCCAATATACTCTCCCACCCTCCAATCTTACACGTTCTGAATCTACGTGCCGGTTATTACCCTTACTCGCATTTAATCTAAAGAAAGAGAAATATGCAGTGAGAGAAATAAAAGAGAAAGATTTATTCAACGAAATTATATTTCAATGTTATTTAATATCTAAATAAAAAATTCATCCTCTTTTACATCTCTCACTAATCTTACCTCTTTTACCTATGAGTTTCTTTAATTCATTTTTCACCACACTTTAAATCAATTTTTCGTTATATCTGTAATATGTGTACACACATTGATTACCTAATTCAATGTTTAAACAGTTCAATGATCAAAGCATATATAGTTTTGAGGTTTGTTTTCCTAATTAACGATTGAATTCTACCTCGTTATTGACCTAATCTCTCTTTGATATCATTAATCAATGATTATTTTTCTCTAAATTAAAATATCTTAAATACCAAATGAACGTTAATTAAATATCTTCGATAATGCATAATAACATTTAAATAATTAATCACTTAATTAAATAAATCAAGAATAACGTGAAATGTAAAATACGCATATTATATTCTATTTTTAATTATTATTTATTTTTGCAGGTGAATAATACGTATCATTCATATACTCTAACTACTATAAATCACGAATTAATAATGGCACACATTCCACGTTCATCTAGACTATTTGTTAATGAACACGAATAGGAAAAAGTCAATGAAATTGGAATGTTGAACGTAGAGTAGCTACTAACAAGGGAGAATTAATTATTCGAACATGTGGTCGATAGATTATATAATATTTTACATATACCAACTAAATTGGAAACACCTGAAACTGACGGGGGACTAAACTTTCTCGTCTAAAATCTAAACAGGTTCTCTCGCTATCTCACTATCCCTTACTATCTCTCTCTCTCTTTCACACACTCTTGTTCACCCTCATTTACAGGTTAAGAGAAGGGAGGGAGGAGAGAGAGAGAGAGATAGGGAAGCTTCAATAACCGGAAGACATCACCTTCAGGTGTTGAATCCTCTGCATAGTGCGTGTGCATCTGTGTTTATGTCTGTGTATGTACGTGCATCGCCACTATGTTAATAGGAATAGTGTTTGTGTATGTGTATGTATATATGTATGTGTGCGCAAACGCGTTTGAACGACCGCGGCAACGGTACGTTATAGATGCTTCTCGGATGCAATCAAACCGTAATAGAATGTCCACGGTAAATAATAGCGTTCCTCCTTTCATGGTTCATCGCCAACATCGATGCACCATGAATATTGTCGAACGAAACTTCCCATTCCATTGAATTTCTAGTTTTCTACCAACGCTAATAGCATCTTTTCGCATGTTTCCTTTCCCCCCCTTTCTATTCGAGAATATATTGCTCAGTTACGTGTGTGTATCAGTGTATACAATTGTGTCTGTGTGTGTTATTGACGATTATCGAATTTATTCTACCAATAGAATGTTTTATTCAAAACTACTATCTCAAATAAAAAATAAAAGGAGGATAAAAAAGGTAACTTCTGTTGAAGTAGATTATATCGTAAAAAACGTGAGTTTGGTTAGTATCATATCACATATTCGTTTATAATCTAAAACTGAATTTTTACTGTAGAAAATAAAAAGAAGAAAAAAAATTGTAACAAATTTTTACGAATATGAATTATAAAATAATCCGAAAAATCTTGATGAAAGAGAAAAAGATTATGATAAAATAAATTTTTGAAAATAATTTAAAATTACTGGCAGAATTAAATTTATGCGCCAAAGGATAAAACGAATATTGGGTGAGAAAAATGTTGTGATATGAAAAGAAAAGACAATAAAAAAAATTGAACAAATATTTTGCAAGGTATATATATATATATATATCGTGTTCGACTCAACCAATAATATTTGACGAAAATAGAGTCTTCACTGTAGTATCTGGTGCAAAATTTCGATTCTAGAACAAGAGGTAAAAAATTCAAAAAAAATCAAAAAGAAAAAAGAAAGGAAGTATCGAACGGAAACGTAGCGATATGTCGGTGAATAGTGCAGAAAAAAAGGGGAAAATCGAAACGCATTCGTTAACGAACGCTCTTTCGGTAGACTTCATACACAACATTTGGTCTTTCGAAAAATCAAAGAGCGTATACCGTCGACACAAAGCAAACCGGTTTCGTGTCGTACTGATGAAACTGAAATTGGACACCGTGCACGCCGTTCTACCGTTCTCGGAATCATGTAAAGAATTGCTAGAACGAAAGAGAGAGTGAGAGAAAAAGTAAGAGAGAGTGAGTGAGAGAGAGAGAGAGAGAGAGCAAACGAGGGAAATTGCGATATAGATGCAAAATTTCAGCGAGCACGACAAAATTGGATAAAAAAGTTAATACGTTCTCTTTCTCTCCCTATCTCACTCTCTCGGTCATGTGGGCCCTTTTTTCCTCTCGCACAGTGTAAGAGCGAAGGACAAAATAAAAAAAAATTCAACGCTGAGTTAACGAGAATCCGGTGAAGAGAGTAAAGGAGACCTGTTATCAGTGATAACTAATATCCTATCTTCATTTTCTTTATCACCAACCTTTCTATCTACTTTTTCATTGAGAAAAAAAAAGAAAAATTATAAAATAAAATTCTATGCTCACTACAAAAATAAGTTCCCTACGAATGTTCAATAATTTTTTTTTTTTTTAATTATTTATTACGAAAATAGAAAATTAAATAAATAAAATATTAAATATATATTTATATTAATCGCACGAGATGAAATAAATTGAATGCCTCACGGTACAGAAGAAAATTAATAAGAAAAAAGAAAAGGAGGAAAAAAAAATAGAAAATTTTAAAAGAGGGATAGAAATAAAATCCACCCCCAAAAGGAAAAAAAGAAATATAGCCGGATAAACGACTCGATAAAGGGAATTCGGATGAACGAAAGGCGTCATCGACGAAAACCACGGATCGACGGAATCCACGTTATTCGTTGGGTACGTATACATATATATATATACATACTACACATACACACACGTGAATACATATAAGCCATTGGAAACTGACCGTAAAACGTAGCTGGGTTTCGTGCTAGCGCGCGTATTTACGCTTGCGTCCGTATCTGAGAAATTGAAATTGATTTATCGATGAATCGCCGATTGAAAGGTCGAACGGGTGGCTAACGAATGGGACTGACGGACGAATGCAGGCCACAGAGCTCGTTTGAAATTCATGAATTCCGCCATATCTATAACCAATTAGGACACACACGGTCGAGCGAGTTTGGGATGACTTGGAAGGGAGGGTGACGAAGGGTGAGCAGGGAAGTGGGAGAAGGTGGTAGAGTGATGTGATAAGGGTGGGGGAAAAGGGGTGAACAGGTTTGAAGAGGATAGAAGAACCAACCCTCTCCTGGCACGAGCACTCTCCTCCCCCCCCCGTCCCCCCTCCCCCTCCACGTCCTGTCTCACCCCCAAACCCACGGACAACTTTAATGAAAGCCTTTCAAAATTCACCGAACGCTCCATTCTTTATCGAAGCAATTAGAATTCCCATGCAGCTTGCATAAACTATCGGCTGCCGGGCGGTCGATGGGGAAAAGGAAGAAAATTACTGGAGTGCCCGCAAACCGTATCTGAGCTTCCCTTGTGGTTAGATATTACGTGCGGTCGTCGATTCTAATTAGAAGGAAGTACAACGCCGTTAAAACTGCGAAAAGGGAGACTACAAAAACGTGCTGCTTTCTAACCTTCTGATATATATATATATATATGTATATTGTATATATCTATATACAAAATAGAAAGAGTGTATATGTATGTATATATGTATACTATTTAACGTTTTAATTTATACCTCAGTTGCAAAGCTTTTTTCTTTCTCTATTTACCCACTGACACGATTAAGAACTTTTTATTCTCGAATAAATTTCTAAACTTTTTCTACGTAAATAAAACGAGAAATGTCTTTAAAATAAAGTCATATCAAAAACGATGAAATAAATTTTGTAAAATTCAATCTTATTTAAGATCGAACAACATTATACAATTCTCGTGTTACCATAGGACAATTTAATCGTTTCAATTCGAGACATCCAAACCAATGTAGGGTAGGTAAATTTCCAAAGCTGTAACTAACAATGAAGACACAACGAAGACGAGAACGTTTCTGGAGAGTAACTCCTTGGAAACGTAGATTTCAACGTACCTGATTCCTCCACGGGTGGTATCGTAATTCAGTGTACGAGTTCCATGCCGCCATGTTACGTATCCAGTTGGTTGAGGTATATTGCTAACGACACACTTCAGCTCTATCGTACTACCTGCTTTATAGAATTTATCGCCGGTGGTCTCACCATGCTCATCAACTATCTCAACTCTTGGTACTGTAAAACAAAAAGGATAAATATTTTTCTTTTATTATATTACATTTCAATATTCAAACATATTTAAACATTTAAAGTAACATTGAAATAAATGTAATTATTAATATATATATATATATATATGTATGTTTTTTATTTCCTAAATGAATAGAATTTTATTTAATGTATAAAAATTATTTAAATAATAATTATAATATATTCTTATTTAAGATTATTTGTTACATTTATGTGATATTAAATGTAACACATAATTTGAAACGAAGACAGTAATAATTGTGTATTCACGAGTATGTTGTGAAGAATGATTAACAATATGATATATAAAAAGAAATAATTAGAGTATCCGAAACAAAGATAAAATATATCGATAAACACTTTGAACGATGTGTGACTTTAGAATTGCGGTCGCAAGAAGCCGCAACGAGTACGCCGCGAAACGTCCAAAGTCAAACTGTAATCTGGAATCTAAGGGTCGTAGTAATATATTTACTCTGTGGTTTTGAGAGAGTTTAGATAAATACATAGCACTCAACGTATCAAAGAGAATCTATTTACTCGTATCTATATATATATAGATTCTAATTTATCTTCATAGAAACGATGAATTATTGAATCTTTAAAAATTCTTATAATGAGCATAGTCATATGACAATGTTTGTTTCAGTCAAATGATATAAAATAATTATTATACATTGTACTTTTTTTTTCTATCAATCATGATAATCAAAAAATACAAAGTAATGTGAATTAATAAAAATTTTAATAAATTTTTAAATTAATTTTAATTTAATAAAAGATCAGCACATTACAAAAATTGTACTGAAAAAAACAAGTATATTTTTTATTCAAAATAATTATAATGAATTTAACATTAATAAATATATACACATAAAGTGTTACAATTAAAGATACGTTATACTAATATTTATTTAGGTGATTGAATACAAAAGTATAAATTTAATTTAGTTGAAAAAAAATAAATGATAAATAGTAAAATATTAATAAATGTTTATTAGCGAAACATAAATAATCGTCATATCAGTGATTAGTAGAAAGGAGAGGTATCGAGTATATCACGTTACTACGTCGTTCATTTAATCGGTTATACGGAGTTCTATGGAACGAGCTCCATTTGAGTATAAAGTTATATCGTGCCTCGATGGAGTCTGTTGGAAGCAACAGTCTGGAATTAATTTCGATGTTGCTAGCTAGCGGAGGCGAAGAAACACCGACGAGGAGTAACGAACGAACGAACGAACGAACGAACGAAGGAAGGAAGGAAGGAAGGAAGGAAGTGAAGTAAAAGGATGGTGGTGGTTGGGTAAAAGGAAACGAAACAAGCTAGACATACATATGTGCATATGTATGTTTGTATAAAATGATATACACATACGTTTAAAAGAAGAATCGATTGTAATTGAAATGAAAAGTGATAAAAAGAAGTCTCTTACTAAACTTTTTTACAACCTAAAATTCAACGCGTGGTAAAACACACAAAAAAACACACACAGACTATTGGTTCGATATAAACTTAAAGAAATTCTCGAAACTATGAAAAAGAAAACAATGAAAGGAGGAGAAGGAGAAGAAAAAAGAACAATCTATGAACAAATAGTTTGTGTTATATATTTTTATAGGAGAAAAAAAAAAGAACTAAGAAGAGAATCGAGTTTTATAACTTTACGTGATAGATAAAAATCATGACTTGTTTTTTTCTTTTTTTTTCTTGTTACGTTCCAGTAGACTATTCACAGTGTTGTTTCTATGGCTTTTGTCAATTTTCAATATCTTAAAGGTAAAGTGAAAAAAAGAAGTCTATTGTAACTATTGCAATCACTTATTAGAGGAAGTTCAAGATATAGAATAGGAGTAGGTATAGGGATAAAGATCGACAAAAGAAATGTACAAAGAGTTATACAAAGATAGTCATGTGTACTTGTGTTTGTATACTTGTTTATACGTTTCTATGTATGTATATACCTATACGTATACAAGGTAGATAGATTGGAAGAGAGAATAGGGATGGTTGATAGAAGGATGTACTCTGACTTAACGAATAGTAGGAATCCGCGAGTTTAGTTAATTCCAAAGTAGCTGGTCTCGGTTTCTCTGTCGGGATGTTACCAGTAACCAGAGAGATGTAGTACGATAAACGAGAAACGACTCTCAGGTACTGTGTGAAGGAAGGAAACTGAATAGCTGGTAGAAGGAATGTTCAGTAGGAGGAGGAAGATGAAGAACGGAAGAGAACATAGATGACAGAAAGTGGGAGGTAAATAAGGATAAAGAGAAGAGAGAGAGAAAGAGAAACAGGACGAGAGAACGACAACCATAGTAGCAATCAGAAGAACGAGAACGAACGACTACGAGTTCGCAGCAAACAATCGTACGATCCTTTGCTTCGTGACGCCAGTTAATCAAAGCCTCAACGGACTGGTAGACCACTGTGTTGTTTTCTCTCTCTCTCTCTCTCTCTCTCTCTCTTTCTCTCCCTTTCTCTCTTTCTCTTTTCTTTTCTCTCTTGGATGCTGACGTTCACAAACAATAGTCCACTAGAAGCAAACTTTTAAAACGTCCATTTGAAAAAAAAAAAGAAAAAAAATCCATTTTCACCGAAACGAAGGGCCACCGTAACCATTGACACTCAACCTTTTCTCTCTCTCTTTCTTTTCCCTAGAATCTCGATATTTTTTTGCGTTTTACTACGTGTGTTTCTAGTATCACCCTACGATCGGCTAAACAACAAACGTTGGTTCTGCGTTACTACTCTTTAATTATTCTCCATTGTGTCTGTCAGAAAAAGAAAAATTAAAAGATTGAGAGAGAGTCTCGGTTGACCAGCCGTCGGAACCAGCACTATTTTCCATTTAACTTTTCTCTATTATTTCGAAAATACTAGCCTCAAACGCAAAGTCCTCTGTTGGCTAACCGAATCGAGAGAAAAAAAGGAAAACAAGAAAAGAGGAAATAGAAAGAACAAGTCGTTGAATAAAAGAGAATAGAGAAACAATGGTTGCTGTGATTTCTTTAGGAAAAATGGTGCTGGTTTTACTTGGACCTACCTACCTACCTTCCTTCCTTCCTTCCTTCCTTCCTTCCTTCCTTCCTTTTTTCTTTCTTTCTTTCTTTCTTACTTTCCTTGAGCTTCCTTTGTTTCTTAGGAAAACGTTCTGAGCCATAGGAAACTTACTTTCTCCGAATAAAGAAGAAGAAGAAGAAGTCTCCCAATGTACTCGACCCGAATCTTACCAACTCCCGTCCCGCGGACAAAGAATAATACCCAGCTAGGATCTTTCTTACCCTTCTGCCTTGTACCTTTCGACGCATACCTCCCACTCCTTTCACCCCTCTCTCCCCACCTAAGTTTCTACTTTTGCCGCGTGAGAACTTTCAGGCTTCCCGGTTAAAATCCTTCGGCACGACGACAACAAGTCGAAACTTTACTCGTGGTGTACCACGTTACTAATACTAATACTATTACTATTTCTGTAATAGTATTCGACAGATCTTACTTCCTTTCAAAAAGGGCAGTTACCACTGCTACTTACTACAAAATGTTCATACTTTTCACCATTGCGTTTTACTAGCGACTACGTAAATACGTAGTTTTGTTGAATAAACAAATGGAACAAAATAATTTAACGAGAAAAATTTCTTAGATGAAACGAGTTTTAAGTTTTTGTCTCTAACGTGTTTAATATTATTTCGAATCGCATTCTCGCTACCGAGATAAGGATGATAATAAGATGCAAAGTGATAACGTGGTACTGTGAATACTTTTAAAGAAAACTAAGACATGATACGTTCGAGTAAAAAATTGTAACTTTTCGTACCGTATCGTTGGTGTATAAAACAAACTTTTAACTGATAATATAGAAACACACGTGTATGAATTTTTTTTTTATAGAATATAAAGGTAACATAAAAAAATAAAACATAAAAAATAAAGTTTGGTTTTCTATAGGAGAAACAAATGAGATAAACTACTGTAGTACCACTAACAAACCGTATTTACTAACATACGAAAGAGTAGTCTGATTTCATATCGAGTTATACTACTGCTACTACTTACTTTACACTCGCTAAGCGTTATGCTTAATTTATAAAAAAAAAAAAAAAAGTTTGACGCGATATCTTCAGCGTTATTATTTACACTCGTAAAGACAGTTTTTAAGTAAAAATATAAAAAAAAAAACCAACTTAAAGTGGAAGTGTTATAAAAAGAAAAAGAAATTAAATACGAACAGACGTAAAAATTACAGAGAATGGAAGAAAAAAAAAGAATAAACCATGTTTGAAAAATATACGATAAAAAAGTTATAAGAATTTTTATAGAAAAAATCATCAGTGAGGGTCTACATCTTAGCCCATGCAATTTCAAGTTTTCTCCGTTGACTTTATCAACCGGTTAAGTTTGACTCGCATTCGTCTTCGTTGTTACGAAACGGCATGCACGCGTAAACGCGATATCGCAACCACGGATAACACACTGTGCACACCAACGTTGCAACAACTGTCGCGACTTTGCGTGTACTACCACCACCCACCCACTCTACCCCTCTGTTTGTCATATCAAAGCATGCATATATTTTACTCGAGCGACGTTAGCATCACGACGACTAGAGGGAGGTTACCCTGTAACATAATTTGCATGTTAGCTGCAACAGAAAGAGAGAGAGAGAGAGAGAGAGAGAGAGAGAAGACAGAACGGATATGCGTATATTTGAGGAATGATATGCAATCCCTCCTATGTTTTTTTCGCTTTTTTTTTTATGTTTTCTTTTTCTGTCTCTTTTATTGGGTAACACCGTAAGAAATATACGATTTCACTGTCGGAAAGAAAAACGATTGAAAATTGTAAATTTGAATATCTATCATTGTAATTCTACTCGAGTTTATATAAAAATGTAAATTTCATTTGTGCCTAATCGGTAGTCTCTAAATTTTATAACATTTATTTATTTATAAAATAATTAATTAATTTGATAAAAAAGAAAAAGATACAGGCAAGTCCAGCACCATCTGTTGGTCATAGATTTCGGAGAATGCGCGAAACATTTGAACATAACCTAACTTTTATCTATACGACAACGTCATATCTTGGCTCACATGAACTACAGTAACGCGTTGCAGGGCACCGCTAGTAAATCCATAAAAAAGATATACGAAGAAATACAGGGAGTAATATAATTGTCCTGAACAGACATACAAATCGTGACTCTTTGCATATTTCAAATTTTAAACACGCGACATTTTCTGTACAAACAATTCGACCGTGTGAACTATCAAATTAAATAACACAAGTTTCAATAATTTTTTAAAGTTTCATCTAATTTGAACGAATATGGGATAGAATTCTAGTTCGAATATGATTGATATATAAATGATAGATAAAATAGAATTTCGTGAATTAACGTGATGTAAAATTTGTCGTTCGTAAAACAAATGTCTCATATATAATGTGATATAACATTTATTTCTTTAAAAAATAAACCTAGCGAAAGATCGTAAGATATTTCTTAACGTTTATAAACATGTCTCACGGTTTTAAACGTCGTACAAACTACCCATACGAGATAGTTTGCGAGAGAATCCCATTCGTAGACTACTTTCTTTCTTCCTTTCTTTCTTTATTTCTTACTTTGTTTCTTTATAAATGGTAAAGTAAAAGAAAGAAACAACTATCGGTCTCTTGGCACCGTGTACGAGCACAGCAAACGGCTTTAAACGGCATCCAACGTGAATTCAGAGAGCTTCCGTTTTCCTTGTAGCGTGTTCTCAAAATGGTACTACGTGATACATACACATACATACAACTACACGTATATACTTTGGTGTATAAATGTTAGGTAGACACGCGTTTCTCCTAGCACTTGCAACCTGGCTCGATATACGCAGTCAACGACGTCGAATCTGCTCGACTTCCGTTCGCGAATAAGTGAAGTGAAACGTTCCTGACGCTGTTACGTATAATAACACAATGCTCTTGACTCAAAGCGACATGTTAGAAACACATTCGAGCAAGAACAAGACAACTCTACGGTAAACTTTGCTCTATCTATATTTCTTCAAACTAAATTATATTATCTAAAATTTATTCAACCATTTAAGATAGAAGTTTATGTATCTAAAAATTACATTTCATTTGATGAAACTTCTCCAAATTAAAAATTAAATTGGTGTCTGGTAAATGAGCATGAAAAAGTTAGAAACAAATAAAATTTGCCATCATGCAAAAGTTTTAAATCATACGTCGTAGTATATGCTAAAGTACACTACTTAAAATCTTCTTTAAACAGAAAATGAGTTTCAATAAAAACGTTATCGTAAATTAGAATAAAAATAAATTATAAAATAGAATATAGATTTGTTTGCATACACTTCGAAGTACCATAAAAATTATTCCTACGAAACTAGTTAATTTTTTTTTTTTTTATTTTCACACATGGTTAGGATCAAAACAAAAAATGATAGATAAGCTTGAAAAATTATACATAAAAAATTATATATATTACTAACATTAGTGCACACGTGTATTTTCTGAGAATGTAGCTAGTATGCATGAGAATCACGTTGTTGATCTACGAGTGGTGCACCGCCGTATACGACATATGTCGCCATGTCGTCTCTCCGCCTTCTCAAGCCTTACGAGCTACTATTTTCCCATAGACGCACCCCAACTTTCGCCACATTTTATGACAAGGATAAACCAACGTTTCTTTTGCGGCTTTACCATACCCATCTAACCATAGGTTGATGTACATTAGCAAATATATCTTCCCTCTCCCTTTCTCTTCTATCTTTATCTATTTCTATGATTTAATTATTAATAAATAACACTAACACACATAAACGTAGAGTTAGGGAACATGGGTTGAACATCAGAGTGATTTAAGTCAAAATTTTTACAAAATTTTCATGATTTAAATTCACTTTGATTCTTATTTCCCTGGCTATTTCTTTCTTCATCTAATTAAACATGTTATTACGTAAACATGAACGAGAACAACAACAACACAACAACAACAACATAAAGAAAGAATGAAGGAAGTGAAATAATGGGACAGTCGATTACGATCTATCGTTCAAACTTGGTAATTTTAGTACTTAACGATACGCGAGAGAGGAAGAAAATTGGCCTGTACCCATGGGAGTATAGTTTATATTGTAAAGAGAGAGAGAGAGAGAAGGGTGAATGGAGATGGGAATGGGGGGAAGGGTTTGAAAGGTGGTATACGACACGAGGGTACAACGTAGATCGTTTATACATTCGACAATTTGACGATAATAAATCGCTTTACGAGCTCGACGCATCGTTCCATATGGCCCTTAGGGCTGGGTTAGCGTGCATTTTAACGTACGTTAAGGGCTTTATAATAAAGCTCGTGCAAATAATTTTCCACGTCGTCGTTCGTCGTTCGTTGTCGTCGTTTTCATCCTTGTTGTTGTCTCTCTCTCTTTCTTTCTATCTTTTTCTATCTCTTTCTCTCTCTCTTTAGTCCATGGACCAAAGCTCGTTAAGTGACTTCGTCGGCTACCAACCAACCAACAAACCAACCAACCAACCAACCAACGTTGCGCGCGAGCGTTCGTTCGAGAAAATTAATTGCCTTTAAAATGAAAGTGCAGTGTAGAAGGAGTGTTCGATGGTAAGAGTGTGTTTATATGTGTGTGTATGTGTGTGTACGGACTCGAGCAAGGTTTTTATCGTCGGTAAAATTACCACAAACCCGAGTGGAGTTGTACGTCATTCTTAGCAAAGAGGAACGTTAAGTCATCGCAAATCTCGTTGTAGCCCAACTTTTGGACCGTTTCTATCGTTCGAACGGTTTCTGTCTACGATATATATATATATATATACATATATGTTTTATTCGTCGTATACCACCCCACCTAACTTGGAAAAAGTTTTAACGACGAACGATCTTGTCGATGTTGCCGAACGGAGATCTTACGATAGTAAGCTAGCTTTACTACGATCGAGAAAAGAATTGAACAGAAAAGGAAACGACAGGAAATCAAAGAATTCTGAAGAATCGGAAAACGCTTTTCACATCCAAAAAAACCGGAGAAGTTTTACTTTTTTTTTTCTTCGAGAAAAAGAAATAAAAAGAAGAAAAAAAGAACTTTTGCTTACGTGACGACTTTTGACACGTACTTTTACGTTGACACATATATATATATATATATATTTGTTCGTGTGTTTTATTGCATATGTGAGCGCGAATAAATGTACATAGGTGTTTTCCACGTATTACGAGTCGCGACAGAACTACCCCCATGGATTGACTTTAACACGAGAGAGAGAGAGAGAGAGGAGTAGCCGGTAGCATCAGTACCAAGAGCTTTTAATTAAAATATGGAGATCAGCACGTAAAGCCTGCTATTGTGGGTTCGAGTCTAGCTGCAATAATAACAGATAATATATTGCCTGTGGAAAGCCGCTGTAACCGGCTCTTTGAAACAATGAATTCAAATCCTAGACTCGTTATCGTCGGCCGAACAATGACGTCTCGAATCTTCTTCCGTGTACTAAGCTTTGATTGTAGTAGAATATCCATAAGCCATTTTAACCGCAGATAATCGTTTCTTTGCTTCCTTCCTTTCTTCCTTCCAATATTCTTTTCTTTTTTTTTTTTTAACTTTCTTTTCACATCTTGATGTAACACAAGTACCCCTACAAAAATGTACGTGTAAATACGTGCTTAGAGAATTTTTACCTTCCTTTCTTATACTTTTATTTTTATTTCTTATTCGTGTTCTCTCTTTCTCTCTATCTCTTTATCCTTTTAACTTTTTATACTCAAATAAATATCATTAATGTTATTTAATTTACTACAGAATACACGTACGAACTAATTTTTTTATCTAATTTTAACATCAAACGGTAATTAACTTATATTCCATAAAATACTTTATTAATATTTCCTCTACATATTTTCTATATTTGACTTTAATGAAAAATATGTATAAAACAAATATTACCTATAAACAAATATACGAAACGTTTAATTAATTCGTACAAAATAAAAAACATCAAAATACTATTTAATCAAAGATTGAAATATATGAAAAACTTCAGATAAATTCTATCCTATAGTTTGATTATATCTACGTGTTATCTCAAAAACTATCTATATTTGAAAGATTTTATTTATATTTTTATCTGCCCTTAACCTCTGTCCTTCCCCCCCCCTCCTCCTGCGCCTCCTCCTCCTCCTCCACCTCCGTAGAGCATTCTTGCTACGGACGACTAAATGCACGCAACTTGACGTAATGCAACGCAACACAGAGGATCTATCCTGATTAGTATCTGACTCTCTCTCTGACTCGGTCTGGTTAGCTGATTGGTTCGCCAGTCATTATCTCCATTTCACGCTTGGCGAATTGGTCCTGCCGTTTTGGTGTCGCACACGTCGAATGTAATAGGAAGAGCGAAACGTTGCGTGTCGATGACCCTAACAAACTGAACGCCATTGGTTACGAGAGAAAAGTCATGGATAAGTATATTCAATCTCTTAATATGAAATTGCACGTCCAATTTACTAGTCAACATAGTTGATATATTATATTATTATAATGTATTATAATACATTAATATATTATATTTGATGACACTTGTATGGCATGCAACTTTCATGTTCCAAATCGTAACACCTCATTTTACACTGTAATTTTAATATTTAATATTATTTTTCGATAAGAAAAAACTAATTAATTTTTTTTAGTTGTTTATCTTTTTGTTCACCCGATATAAAAGTACAAAATATATATAAAAAAAATTCTTTCCCAGCCAATAAAATTATTCCACTGTCATCACTCCCTTTTACTTTTATATATTTAATTTGATTTATTTAAATGAAAATAAAATAGTTTGTATTACATCTGATTATTTTCTGTCCTATATACGTATATCTGTTTCTTTTAAATATTTTATTAAATATAAACTATAAAGTTTGAAATAAAAGAAACATATTTTTTGTTTTCAAAATGAGAAAGAATTTTTGTCGATACAAGCCAACTATAATAAAGTTTCGTAAATTTCTAACCGCTTGTCTTGCACAACGTCACAATGTTATTTTGGCACATACCTTTTAAAAATACGTGTAAAGATTTGGTAAAACGTTTTGGAAAGTCTTGTAGGTGTAAAAAAGCAAACTTTACTTAAATGTAAGATTGCTCACGATCAACCCTAGCTCGGGGATTTTGGGGGCGCTTGACCGAGCGTAATAACGCTTAAATGCGACCAATAAAATCGATTCCGCGAGACCCTTCGGCTAAGAGCTTCTACCTTTATTGGAACGTTTCTCGAAAGAAGGGTGAGAGAGAAAGGAGAAATAGAAGGGTGGTGGTACATACTCCCCCCCCCATATCCTTTACTTCGACCCACTTTCAATCCCTTTCTCTCTCTCTTTCTCTTTTTTTCTCTCTCACTTTTCGTTCCTGATCTCAAATTAAGATTACGTAACGCGTGCCAGTAGAGTAAGAAGAAAAACGAAAAGTAAAAGAAGTAAAAAAGAAAATTTCAGGAGAAAGGATTGAGATAGAAAAAAACTCGGGGAAGGAAGGTGGGGGTGGTTAACAAAAAAAAATAAAAAAAAATAAAAAATGACTGTTCCTATGAAAGTTACCTTTTTCCGAAGTTAATCTTGCTACATTTAATCCCACCTGCATTGCCATCCCTTATTACTTTTTTTCTATTTTCATTTTTTTTTTACTAGAGCGTAATGAGAAAGTGATGCGGGTATATACAGTGTGTCTACTATATTACAAATGTACGATATATTTATGTATTTTATTATGTATATGTATACACGCGTGGAAACGCATATCTATACATTTATATTTAAAACATGCAACCCACCGAATTATATATTTATATGTTTATCAAATATAAAAGAGAAATGTGAATGGGTGAGAATAAAATAAAAATAAAAAATAAATATGTATTACGAAAAGTTGCCAAAAATTTGTTACGAAATAAATAAGTTTTAATATTTAATGATATTAACAGGAATTCATAAAACTAATCAAAATTATTCCAGTATTAATCAGTCATTTCTTCGTATTAATTATTATATATATA
>NW_015148995.1:671530-730573 GCF_001465965.1 Polistes dominula | reverse complement strand
TATATATATATTTTTTTATAAAATCAATGAATTTTTAAAACTTCATTTAAATATTAATTCAATTTTTTTGTTATTTTACCTTGTAGAAATATTTTGTTCCTCTAGCTAGGTCACCACTTGTTTTTTCATATTAAAAAAACAAATTCGAAGAAAACGGGTTTCCTGATGGATTCTCTTAATTCCTTGAAAAAAAAAAAAAAAAAATAACAAAATTGAATTGAGATATAAGAAAAAATAAAATTCTCGAAGAATAAGATGAACCTGAAGAATAATAATAATAATAATAAATAGAAGAAAAAAAGTATCACGATAGCTCCACTGATAATCTTATTTGGGATCCTTGATATCGATAAGAACGTGATTTTCTTCTCGAGTAAAAAGAGAACTGAAAAAAGAAGAACAAAAAGAAATGAAGAAAATGAAAAAGAGAGAGAAATAGGATATTCGCGAGACACCATAAACGTGCCACTACCCTCGTGTTTATCGATAGTGAAGGAAATAAACTAAAAGAAGAGAAGAGAAAGGGGTGGGAAAGGGTGAAGAAAGAAAATCAGCTTCACGTTTACAAGGTTGACATCACAACAACGATAAAGCTATTCTCTTTTAACTATCTTTCTCTCTCTTTCTCTCTCTCTCTCTCTCTCTCTAAATTTTTGTGAATTCTCTTTCTGTGTTCTCGTCAGCCTATTCACAAGCTCTTTTTTTGAATCCTCTGTTAAAAGGAGACAAAATCTCAAGCTTGGTGAATCAACCTTTTTATGAAGAATAAAATGAGACAAAGAATGAATTTATTTGATAAAAGAATAGACAACGTGAGAGAGAGAGAGAGAGAGAGAGAGAGAAATAGAGAAATGTGGAAAAAGATTAGAAGAATAGAAAAAAAAAAACATATAAATTTTTTCTAGATGTTTTTCAAGCGCAAATAATCAAGAAAAGAAAGCTTTATCGAACCTCTACACAAAGCTTTAAGTTTATCTAGATACCGCTTGCTGATGTTTTAGGATTTCTCCCAATAGAGTAGAAAGAGAGAAAAAACGAAAACTATAGCTTAACACCAGTGTGCTAGCTAGAATAAGATAATAAGAGAAAGAGATAGAGATAGATAAATAGATAGATAAAAACAAGAGATAAAAAGAAGCGTAGTTTCTAGCTTACACAAACTAGAAAGAGACTCTTCTCTGTTACAATCTGATAAGAATTTTGAATAGACTCCTAGTGCTATATTTTAAACAGTCTCTCTCTCTCTATCTCTCTCTCTTTCTTTGTTTTTCTAATTTTTTTTTCTTTGCAAACATTCATTTCATTCGTTTTTACGTTCTTTCGTGTGTCATTGTTTCGAATTACGAACTCTCTATGGACCCTTTTAAGAATCTTATCTTGAATTTATCTTCGTTTTTTTTTTCTTCACATTTTTTCTACTCTACGATTATATACTATGATTAGAAAATATATAAAAATAATAATAATAATAATAATAATAATAATAATAATAATAATAGTAATATGAATATGCGTATGAAAATGAAAAACGCGAAATTTTTCTTCTCCTACATTTAAATATTGTATTTAGTCTCGTTCCTAAAGTATTTTCTTTTATTAATGCTTTTTAATAATTTATTCACCAGATAATATTTGTTAATGTGATATTAATACATTATTTATCTGAAGCCGATTAATATAACCCGATTATTAAATTTTAACGTTTCCCATTTAATATTTCGTTTCTTCAATAATTCATTATTTTTCTAACAAATACATACAAAACAATTTTATTATTTTTACTTTATAAATATTCTTATTAACAATCTGCATAAAACATAATCGTAGGTATATTTTATTTATATACGTATATATGAAACTTATGAAGAAATAACTACACGTACGTTTGAAAATTAATATGATGTTTGAAATTAATTGGAATAAAACTGAAATTTAGAAAAAATAAAAATAAATATTTATATATAAAACACACACACACATATGAAGAAATAACAACACGTACGTTTGAAAATGAATATCGAGTTTGAAATTAATTTGAATAAAAATGAAACTAATCATATTTCTTTACATTGAATCAAATCAATTATGTAAGCTTTGTTTACGAGTGCTTAATTTTCTCTTCACGTAATATGCTTTGATCGTAATCAAAGAACGTTAGTCTTTTGAAATAATTACATACCCACATATACAAACACGTACAATAGCATTGAAACATAACGTTAATGACTGAGACGAGCCTTGAATATCGAAACTATATCCACCTGTCAACGAACACTATAATACTACTTACATTTATGAATGTTCAGTTATTGCGAAAGTTTACATAATGTAACATGGAAACTGTTCAAATTCAATATTCAAAGATGATATTGGTCCACTTGATCGTGCATTATATATTTGTATTGAAAACGTGTACACTAATGTATGTACATATGCATATATGTGTACGTCTATATTAAACATTAGAATCAATTTGAACAAGGCAAATATCGAAAGATATTTAACAATAAAAATTAATGACGTGATAAATGATAAAAAAAAAGAAACTTTTACCTTAGAGCTAAACGAATTTATGGTATTGTATAAAATTCAACATATGTACAATCTCAATCAATGGGTTTGAATCGATGAACGATATTTCCCATAGTGTAACGACAATAACGCGTAACAGTGGCTCTTAGCTGAATTCCAAGCACTAAATGTCCATTGTTTATTGTTTGATTGTATACCAGAGAGAGAGAGAGAGAGAGAGATAGAAGGAAGGAGAGAAGGAAACTTGACAGTGCTTGTGGTACGTCTGACGTAAACGGAATTTAGTTAAACCCTCTCACGTTTGTGCCATTCACGTTTACTAATAATTTCAATATTATATTATTTCTTATAATTTTATAACATTTTTTTTATCGTTTATCATTATTTTAACATAACATTTAATCAATGATTATTTTTGAAAAAAGAAAATAAAGGCATTTGAACAAATTAGAGTATTTTATACATAGATGTACGAATACATACACGTATTTCTATATATAGGAATAATTCAATTTGTTCGAATTCATTTTCAGGCAATAGCATTAACCGCTAATCAAAAACAATTTAAACGTTGAGTTTATTAAATGATTAAAATCATTTATCTGAAGAGCGTAAAAATTATTAACTAGATTTAATGAAAGTATTAAAATATTCTTCCTAACTCGTTAACATTTGACATTCAATTTCTCTCTCTCTCTCTCTCTTTCTCATTTTCTCGAAAATGTTTCATTCCAACATATCATCGATATGTCATCAAAACAAGTTTAATCAAACATGATCGTATATAATTTGATTTAACGCTCATTCGGGTTGGATAGGAAATGTATCGAGTTTCGTCCTAATTAAACAGAATTTTGATAAACCAGTAATCAAATCTTTTACGAGTTATTAACGTGACGAACTCTCGTCGAAAATTTGAAATTATTTCAACGAGTGAGAGAGAGAGAGACAGAGAGAGAGAGAGAAAGAGATAGAAACTTTTTGGAATAATTTCATTTTAAAACGATTGAAAATTTTCCAAGGATGATATCGAACGATCGAGAATAATTTCAAAGATGTTCAATACTCTTCAAATTATTTCTACCACTTGTAAGAAAATAAGGGAAGAGAAAAAGAGAGAGAGAGAGAAAGAGAGAGAATGAGAGAAAGGAATATCCTACTCGCTACTTGGATGATAGGATTAAACGGGAATGCAATTAGCGAATTAGTTTAATCGCGATTGAAGCAACCAACCGGCGAACCGATAGCAGACATTTTCTATCTCGCATCGAGTAATGTTATACTTTGAGCTTTTTACGTGCACTCGATTAAAACTATAAGTTCATTCGCACATAGATGGAAGAGAAGAGTACATTTTCACATTGTACTGACTCATTCCTCGCGTTCAACGAGATAGGCCATTAGCGTTGGAGTGAGAAAGAGAGAGAGAGTGAGAGAGAGATCACGTAAATACATTGGGAACATTATACACGATCACTATAACCTATTAAGAATTTGATTTCTGATCATGAAAAATCTCTCCAACAGAGAAAGAGAGTAGCAAAAGCTAGTAGCTATTCACTTTCCCATATATCCCCGTATATCGACGATCGAAATCGTATTTTATGGAAATAACTTTCCTTTTTTTTTCCCCCCCAATTTTAAGCTGACTCTCGTCATTTAATATACATTTTTCAATAACTTTTTTTTTTTTTATTTTAAATTAAAACTTCGAAACAATTAAAAAATATAGGTGAAATAGGCTGGAAAAAATTACGAATGAAAAGAATGATTTGTATATTATAACGAATAAAATTTACATACTCGTGAATTTATATCAGATATACGAATTTTGTATAATTATGGCACCTATAATAACAACCTACAATAAACCTATAATAAACGATAAAAAAAAAAAAAAGATTGAAATAAAATGACAATTTATATTTCAACACATAAATATTGAAAATAATTTGTTGTTTCTTCAACGTTATATTATATGTCTACGCAAATGTCTATTATTTTCCTCGAAAGTACTTTGAAAATCTCATGAAAGAATGGAGATTCAATGGCGATGGACCGGAAGAGAGACTCGCCTTAAAAGATAATGCTGTTTATCGAGAGTTAAGAGGAATAACCGGAGATCAGGTTTTGCTCGAAACGATCCTCTCTTACGACGTCGTGAATCGAAATGTACGCGATACAGAATCAAGATTAAACTTTATATTTATATAAATTTAATAGCGAACGGACTGTTATCAAAAGCAACCATGAATCAGTAAATAAAAATCTACCATACACTCTGTAATATATTTTAACTTTTAATTTTTTTTTTTTTTTAATATTTTTAATAAAATATATATATATATACTTTATGTAATATTACATTATTGATTTACCAAATTTATCAAATATTTTTGAAAGAAAATGATAAGCATTTGTATGTTATGTAAATAAATAAAATATTTACGCATAATATATTATTACTTTACGAAACATTGAACAAAATAGAAATTAAAAATGTTATTTCCTATGTGTAACTTAGAAAAACAAAAGAATCTCCGCCCCCCCCCCCAATAAAAAATGTTTGTGTGAAAACGTTAATACGACTAAAAGATATAAAGAATAATGTTTCTTTCCAACCTATTAATCACCCTCCAACTTTGCACAAGAATTCGTTCACGATAGAATCCTCTTCAACGAAAGGGATGTACAATTTCACGGGGGTCAGCATGCCAAACTAAATCTTTCGCGAAGTGGTGTCAAGAAAAATTATTGTTTGCTCTCGACCCACTTCCGGGGGACAGAAACTAATATCCACGTTCGCTTCCACCCTGACTTTTCCCCCATCCTCCTATTCACCCCCTACCACACCCTATCTCTCCCATTTCACCCATCTCTTCACCATCCCCAAATCCTACCGTCGACCGACCATCTCTTCTTCCAGAAATTCGAAATATAATACGAGAGACACGAAATACCCAGAGTTTCTATTTTCGTTTAGTTTCGATCCGATCGATCGAATGCAAACTTTTTTACAAAAATAAATTCATGTACATTATGTATACTGTATACATATATATATATTACTTTTTTATTTTTGATATTACACACACACACACACACACACACATACTCAGATTTCACAATGGAATTCGATATTGAATAACATGATTACAAATGATATCGACTTGGTCAAATTCAATCAATCACACCTGATACATCGTTTTGAATATTTTTAACGAATCTTTCGCTAAACCAAATAATACATTCATTTTCCTTTTTTTTTTTTTTTTCAATTTGGAAAAACAAATTTTTACGAAACCCTATATTCTCATAATACAAAAGTACTGATTGTATGATACAAAAATAAAAGAATAAAAATGATTGATTAATTGATAGTAAAAGAAATATATTTATACGTGATTTATTTTAAATTAAGCTTGATCGTAACGATCTAAAAATATTGTATGAGTTACATGATCAATAATATACATACTTGATAATATAAAACGGAGTTTCACCTAACGTTGAATACGGCAAGCGTAAATTTAAAATTATGCGGATAATGCTCACAGTTTCTGCCTCGTATATACCAAGTGCTATGGAAGAATGGAAGCTAAAAGGAGGAGAATGAACTAAGCGAATGTTGGAAGAGGTAGAAGAAGAAGAAGAAGAAATAATGGAGGAGGAAGAGGAATAAAGAAAAAGAGTAAAAAGAGGAGGAAGGGGAAAGGTGTACGTTCAGCCGGATAATGGACTTTCAGTGATAAAATGGCTTTATATTGAAACGGCTTACGTAGGCTGTGCACGGCCTTCTTGCCGCGAGGAAACTATTATCAACCGGTTGACGAGACATGGCTTAGAAGAGGTAACCTCCCACTCCCACCTTCACCCTAACCCCCTCTCTATTTCATCCTCATCATCTATAGTATCTAGTCGATGTAACGGTAATTCACACTGACATTTACACGAGAACTTCACAAGAACGTGGTAATTAAACGTTAGTATGTTATATTTGGAAAAAATACACCTAAATTTATAGTCAATTTAATACAATTATGTTAAAGTTATAATATTTCGTTGTAATCGATATATTTTTATTATTGAATAAACTAATATATATTATTAGTATTGAAAAATATTAGTTTATTATATAATATATAATATATATTATATATATTACTATACTTATTACTAATAATGTATATTATATAGGGTGATCTGTAACTGGTGGTACAAACGAAAAGGGGTTGATTCTACATGAAAAAATAAATCGAAAATATAGAATAAATATTTTTCGTTTGAGGTTTTGTTTTCGAAAAAATCGACTTTGAATTTTGGCAAAGTACGCGTGCAGCTGATCATGTCTCTTTATAACGGACCTACGAACTTTTCAGAAAAAACCCATATACATATATTACATTTATTGAATAGGAATAATTCTAATTTTTTTATTTTATTTAAGAAGTTATGTTAACCTTTGATAATTGAAAAGGATATTTAAGATTATTGTGATATTTAAGATTATTTAATTATAATTATTATTATTATTATTAGATTTATTAGTTAAAATATTTTTTCTATCAAAATGTAATAGTCAACTACAGCAATGATATGTCTATGTAATGAAAATATTTTTTGTTTTGCTACAGCATAAATGTGAAGCTTTTCAACTATCTAAGCTTCATCAGGCTTAAATTTAAAATATAAATTCAACCATCTAATCTCTAATCATTCCTAGATAAATTATTTCACATATACAATAATATTAGATTAAATAATTTTTATTTATAATTACGTAAAAATAATTAATTGTAAAATACTTTTTAAATAAAAAAAAAATATTATCTAGCATGTATTAAAAATTAAGATAATTTAATTTAATTAATTTTGTATAAACAAAGATGATATATTAATTGATTAGAAAAACTTATAAATATTCAAACAAAATTATTCAAACTTTTTCTTGATTATCAAATCAATTTAAAAAAAAGTTTCCTCCCTAAAAATCAAGTTTGTTCACGAAAATTATTTCACGATTAAAATTTACTTATTTTTTATACGTATAAATTAAAAGATTCCTTTTTTTTGTTTCTTATCCATCCATTATGACGTTAAATTATTTATCATAAATTTCACGTAAACGAGTAAATTTGCAAATTTTCCCTACCACATATCTCCCCCTCCTCCGTCCTTTAACCATCTTCCAGTATCATCCTTGTACGTAAAGTATGACGAAGAATCAATACTTAAAATGCTACTAGCATACTTAGCATTTCGATAAGAAGAGTTACAGAGGGGGAAATGGGTGGGGTTATGTGCCATGGTTTGGGGGTTTAGAAATGGGCGATCTTTCGTGGATGTTAGTGGTAACGGTGCTTTATCTTGGTGGCGTACCGAAGTTAGATCTGTAGTAAAGAGTAACTGATAAGTAACTTTCGAAGGTACTTTTCGGTAAGGGAACATTCGATATATGAGTTAAAGTAGATATTGATCTCTCTCTCTCTCTCTCATACACAAACACACACACCTACACACATATACACATATAGAAGCAGACAATCTTCCATTAAATCGAGATGCCATTTTTTAAATTTTATCTGATCTTTCCTCGTCGATTAAACTTAAATGAAGTTAGTAGTTAAACCTGAGGGAAAGGACGAAGGGTAAGTTCAATGAATGGAAAGATAGAAAGAAAAAGAAAGAGAAAGAGAAAGAGAGAGAGAGAGAGAGAGAGAAAGAGTGGTTAAAGATCCGGAAGACAAAGACAATGAGTCGTTCAAACTTACCCTTCTTAGTTTCAACTTTTCCACGTGAAATCTTTTCTCTCCTTTTTCTATCTTAATCTTTCTTGTTCTTTTTTTTTTTCTTTTTACGATGAGGAGAAATATAAAGAAAAGAAAAAAATAAAGATATAAAATGGAAAAAAGGAAAGTATAAAAAAAAAGAGGAAGGAGGGGACGTAGGAGAAGAATTTACCTCTCGTTGAAACAAGCTCCCGGAAAACCACCAATTTTCCGGTACCGATCCCTCCAGAGGGTGACACTTAAGTATAACTCGAGGGGTGATCTCTCAGGGACGGTAAGCCCCTTCTTAACTCGAGAACAGTCGGGGCAGCGTGAGATCGAGGCAAATATTAGCAAAAGCACAAGGCAAAGGAGAAAGGAGGAAGAGAAGGAGGAGGAGGTGGAAGGTTAGCGATTTAAGTCGACCGTCCTACGACGACAACTACGAAGACGACGACGATGATTTGACTAACAAATTTCAGTGGGCAATCCTCTACTAACCTCGAATCCTCCTATCATCTCTTATCAACAACTAAATAATTTAACATTTCTAAAGTGCTTTAGTTTGTGATTTGTTTTGTAACTAAGTGTAAGTACACCATTTTACAAAGCATTAATTTTGTTTCATAATCTTTCATTCGAATTTTTTTTTTTACGGTTTTGATTGATAATATTAGAATTTTTTATTAGTAGTTTTTGTGTTGTTTTTTTTATTTATTTAAAAATAATATTTGATATCACGAATACTTTAATAAAAAAAAAAAAAAAATACTTTCATAGAAACTGGAATTTGCATATTGTTAAAAAATTACATTTTAGAATTAACTCATTTAACGAATAAATTAATAAAATATTTACAACAGTTTTATTTTTAATTCATAATTGTAAATTATTATTTATTCATTATTTAGATTAATAATTTGTTATTTATACGTTAAATATACACCGTAAATTCTTAATTTATAAAGTATCGTTTAACTCGAACTATACCCCTCCCTCTCATACAAAAAGATTCCTTGCTAGAGATACTCTCAGGTGCTGCGGTTTATCCGCCAGCGGCGCATTCTCGTCGGCAGCCAAGAAAGTAACTTAAAATATGTAAAATACACGAGAGAGAGAACATATTGCAGTCTCTTGCGGTAAACGAAAAAAAAAGAAAAAACCGAGAACAAGAGAGACGAGGGGAATAGACATCTCTCGAAAACGCGTCAGTCAAAGCTAAGTAATCCTATTTGCATTGCCGACATTTATAAGAACTGAGCTGCCTTTGTTCTTTCCACTATACAAATTCAAGGGAACCCTTGTCTCTCTCTCTCTCTCTCTCTATTGAAATAATTTACTTTTGGTAAACATCACATCTACACCCAAAAAAAATCATACATTTTAATCATATAATTTTTAAATATATAAATTTAAACAAAAATTCATTTATTCAAAAACTAATTTGTTTTTAAAATACTTTATAATCAAAAAAAAAAGCTGAAAAAGATTAAATATCTGACTCACGTGGTATAAGGAATACCTATTTTTAATATAATTCAATTATACCAAAAAAATAACAACGCATTTGTATTTTGTTTGTGAATACAAAATAAAAATATATGAAAACATTACTTTATTTATATACCATATATATATATAAACGCAAATTTATGATTATTCCATAAAAATATTTTCTAATAAAATAAGAACCACACGACACTCTTTCAGTATTTTACCGATGCTAACGTTCGAGTATAAAAAGTGCGAAGAAAAAGGGTTGGAAAGGATGATAGCGGTAAAAGAAAAGAAGAAGAAGGGGTATACTTCTTCTCTCTCTCTCTCTCTCTCTCTCTTTCTGTCTGCTCGTAGTAGAAAAATAAATTGGTTTGGCGACGTTGAATAGTGACTCGTCTTACGTCGAGTGTATCGTGGACGATCTGGGCCACGTTCCGTATGAACCAACAGGGGCCCTCTCTTCTCACAGCTATTTTCCCTCTGCTCTCGTCGCTTCCATTTCTCTTTTTATATATGCCACGGGAGCCATGGAACCTGTGGAAGAAGTTGTGGGGAGGAGCATCGGGATTGAGGTGAAGTGAAGGTTGCGGTAAGGGTTGGGTTGGAGGGATGGGATGGAAAAGCGTTTCACCAACGAGCTGCCACCTACTACGTGCTTCTCCTCTTATTCTTTCTTCTTCTACGCGTCAACCGATTCACCATGTATATATATATATATATATATATATATATATATATATATATGCTTATATATTACATAGACATGTTTGCGTCTCTAACCACAGAGAGACTTACTTCATACTCTTATTTCTCTCTCTCTCTCTCTCTCTCTCTCTCTTTCTCTCTCATTTTACGTTGAACTCTCTATAAAGTAATAGAAAGCACCCTAGGCTCGTGCCCGATACGAACTACACAGAATTTTAAATGAGCAACACTCTCCCCCCCCCTTCCCTCCCTCCCCCTTCATCTTTTTTCTTTCTTCTCTTACTTCTCCTTATACTGCTTATACATTTCATCTTCGAAACTGTCGCGTAGAATTCAACCTACGCGTCTCTCAAGCGAATTCAAGCAAAGGTAAATCACGTTGGATACAAAGAATAAGGGGTAAAGAAAAAAAGGCAAACAAAAAAGGAAAAAAAAAATGGGTTTGTAGATAATACTTTTGCAGGTGGTTAGATCAAAGTTATTTTCATGAAAATGAAAGTTAGGATAAATGTTTTTGAGAAAATAAGAAAGAATGGTGTTTGATTATATTAAAAAAAAAAATAATAATAATAATAATAATAATAAAAGGAAAATATAGAATAAAGATTTTCTCAAACTTGGAACAACACAACCGGAGATTATAGTTTTTTTTTCTTTTTTTGTTCCTTTGTTTAAAAAAAGATAGAGAGAGAGAGAGAGAGAGAGAGAGAGAGAGAGAGAGAGTGAAAGAGATGTAACTTTTGATGATGTAATTTAAAGCGTGTTGTAGAAATAGGTGGAAGAAAAGTGACGTTACGACGAGCTAAAAATTCCACCTCTTTTCTTTCTGCTCCCCTCACTCCCACCACCCTCAACTATTCACTGCCCTTTCTTTTTCTTTTTCTTTTTTTTTCTTCCCTTCCGATCTTGTTTGATAAATTCCAAATTATGACGCTTTTCTCCAACCAAGCAGCAACGTCACGTTTCAAAGAAAAAAGCTAAAAAATGTAAATGCGTCATCGTCCGAGTAAAACACGTCTCGCATGAAATAGAGAAAATTTTTCTCCGACCATAATGTAATAGTACGAATATGTGTATATATATGTACACGTCTGTGTGTGTGTGTGTCTATGTGTTTATATATAACGCGTGTCTCTTCGTGAAATGTTATTTTAAACTCTTTAACGTTTATGGTGAAAGAGAGAAAGAAAAAAAAAAAATTAGCAAAAAAAAAATGATAAAAAAAGTAGCAGAGAAAGGAATAAAAAAAAAAAGAAGATATTAATAAAAATCTTTACTTTTGAAAAAAAGAATAAAATAAAATAACATTCGAATAAAAATTTTCGAACGATATTACACTAACACATTTGTTCATTGGCTACCATCAAACACATCTGTTTCTACTAACTTGTCAACTTACTACGCGTATGTATTATACATGTAGATATATATATATATATATTATATATATATACATATTTTATTCCAACACGTTTTACGAAATATTATTTCATTACTCTAGTCCTACAAATTTGAGGTAACTTCGAATAGGTGTGTAATATAACAAGTTGAGTAAAAACATCAATTAAAAACTTAAAGTCACGTGGATGAGATATTTTTTTTAGGGGGAGATAAAAAAACAAGACAAAAACAGAATGAATGAGAGAATGAAAGAGACAGAGAGAGAGAGAGAGAGAAAGAGAAATATTTACTTTTAAAACAAATATAATAAATTTATACGTCGCGATGTGAAATATTTTTTCAGTTGGATGAAAAAATAAGTGAGATAGAAACAAAAAATATTATTTTTCTTTCTTTTTTTTTTTTTTTAACAAACTCATGCCTCAAACTTCATTTGCTTTTTTAAGTAACGCGAAAAAGGATAGAAAGAGAGAAAGAAAAAGAGAGAAGAGAGAAAGAGTGCAGGTAATATTTTGTTCAAACACATTATACTACTTACTTCGAAAGGAAACTACTATACAAGGTAAGCGTGATAAGAATTTCGATCTATAACATATTTTTCTGAAAAAAAAGTAAAAAAGCTCACACACAAGGACGGTGGTGGGCACACGCAGAGGTGCTCTTAAAAATCCTCTCCTTCAGGACGAGGTTCGCAAACTTAAGTGGATACTACTACTAGTAGTAGTAGTAGTATTACTATAAGGAACACATAAAGTTCTTTCTTACTTTGGCAAGAAAAGTAACGATCCCTTATCTTCCTCGCAAATCGAAGGAGCAACACAGCGTAACTTAACTCTCTTCAAAAGAGCGAATGCACTTAAACTCGTTCGAACATATTTCTCAGCTTAGCACCTAACATCCGACTAAATTTATCTACCGAACCGTACAAATAAAAACTTTATCTTTCTTTCATCAAGACAAGATTCATTTTCTCAGGAACACAGGATTCATTCCAAATTCACGGTCAGGTTTTTTTCGGGTCTTGTTATACATAAGAAAAAATATACTTTATCTTTGACATATATTCTCCATCTCTCTCTCTCTCTCTTTCTTTCTTTCTTTCTCTGAGCTTTTTACTCTTTACGATAGATTGCTTTCCTCGAAAGATAAGTGAAACTTTACGATTGGATAGATACCGATACAAACTTGGAACGACTCTTTGAAAAAAGTCTTCCTTCTATCCTTCCTTCCTTCTCTTTCTTTCTTTCTTTCTTTTTTTTTTTTGTTTCTCTCTTTCTCTTTTGATCTTTTGCTGTGTTTCTATGTTTCCATCTTTCTCTTACTCACTAGCTAACTCTCGATCTAGCACCACTATCCATCCCTCTTTCAGTCGTTTCACAGTAGATATAGGTAAAAGCTTATTACTGATTCCGACTGTGTTGAAAGGGATCGACACAAATATAGATACTTCCCTTCCTCTCTACGTGAAATTCTCTGATATATCCCACGAGCAAATAGGATCAGGCGACACGAAAGATAAATAATTTGTTCTGACATGGATACGAGTACATCATGCTACTCTAATTTTAGATAAGAGCAAATATATATATATATATTCTACTCTTTTTGTTTCAAAAAAAAGGATAAACCCTAAAGAAGAAAAACCTTTGACTTATTACATCTTAAGGATATCGACGTGAAGAATCCATGATTGAATTTACGATACAACGAACATTAAGAGATAATCTTATTAAATCATCTAACATAAGAATCTTTGATTTATTGGAAAACCTATAATAATACTTGAAATCAAGATTATACTTTAAAATGTGATTTTAAAAATAATACACACAAAATTCAAATACGCGTATTAAGCTTAAAAAGAGTGAATATAATATTGGATTGAAATATTATCTTTGATAAATGATTTTAATAATATTTCAAATTTATTTTGTGAGATAAAGAAGATCAAATTTTAAAATGAGAATATCAATTTGAATATGCATTGTGTTGCAATTTTTTTAAAACTCCTATATGATAAACGCGATAAAACTTTTTATACTTCTTTTTATTTTTTTCGGGACAAAATAATGCAGTAAACGCAAATTTTTTTTCAGTATATAAAAAAAAAAAAAGAAAAGAGAAGGTAAACATGGAAACATCGTTACACAGCAAAAATTTTCAAACATGCAATACAGTGTTTAAAATGAAACAAAAATCATTGCTCGTAAGTAAAAAAAGAAATATAGTATATATTATATGTAAATATTGTAAACCTAAAAATAAGTTCATGTAAAAGAAGAAAAAGAAACTACAAACCATAGAATATTTCAAGCTAACATTATGGTACTCTCCTATCGTGTGTAAAATCCATAACCATAACATTTTACAGCTATCATACACGTTCTCCTCCTCCTCCTCCTTCGAAACTCTCGACTTTAGAAAAAGCCAAGGATAAGAAATTGATATTGTGAAAAGAGAAAATAATTGTTACTGACTTAAGTTGGATAAAAACTCGTTTTCGTAAATTAACTGTTAACGTGGCTACGATCATTAGAGTCCTTGAGAACACGGTTAGAAAGTGAAGTTGCCGAGACAAACGATAATCCTCGATAGGAGCGTAAATTTGAAAGGCAATTTCACTCATGCCGTTTATTACAAGTGGTACTGCAGCAAACGGCAAGCTCCGCTTACTCGAATGCCTACAGATAGACAGAGACAGAGATAATGGGAGCACGAGAGATGGAAGAAATAGTAGAATAGTAGTAGTAGTAGTAGTGGTAGTTATGATGGTGATGGTGATGGTAGAGGAAACGAGTATCCGTCGCAACCGAGCTTTGTACGTGGATGGACAGAATTATCAACCCCCGAAGGCTCATAACTTCTGAAAGTGCCATGAAACTCGTATGCTTCTACATATATATATACTCTCTACTGTAAAATCTTGTTGTCTCGTTATATACCCACCCGTAGATAATATATGCGTAAATTTATCTACGCACATGTCCATATAAACTACCCTTCCTTCTATAACTCGTTGAAGGAAATTCACCTATCCAGATTTCATGGGGTATATATGTGTGTGCTAGCGTATCCCAATTATATCTACCGTATCAATCGATTTATAATGTTATCTGATTTAACGATAATTTATTTACTTCGATAAAATATATATATATATATATATATATATATATACCTAGAGTTAAGCATCATTAAACTTTCTATCAAATATTTATTATACCCTTCTCCCTATATATGTTTAATTACACGAATAATTTTCTAAAAATATATTTACGAGATAAATACGATAAATTATAAAATAAACATATAAAAATATTTAATCGGATATTATGTTATATATATTAATAATGATGTATATGATGAAAACAAAAAAAAATACTATATATATATTATATTATTATATATAGTATATATACTATTATACATAATACTATAGTATAGTATTATATATAATAAATAGAATATATATTATATTAGTTATTAATAATATATTATAATAAATATTATAAAAATAAAACTTATAATAAAATACTATTTATATATAAATATATATAATACAAAATATTATGTATAAATTTTCTGTATAAATATACAGAACACTGTTTAAGTGTCTCCTATATATTTATCGTTTTCTATTTTTTTTTTCTTCACGATAACGAAAGAGAAAGAAAACGAAATGACGCAGAGACAGGAGGAAAACTGCTTGGGGGATAAAATAAAGGTCGTGTGATAGGGAGAAAGGGTGGGGTTGGGAGGGTGGCAGAGGTTCCGACAGTGGCCGCGAGGGATGCTCGATTTAACCTCGGTACGTTAAGGAAGAGGAATCGATGGCTCGCGCACATCCGAGAGATAAATCCTCGATAACCAAGGAGACACCCTCCGTTCGAGCCAATAAGGGCTTGGAAAATACGCTTCCGGCTTTACCGATTTAACGCTCATCCCTTTTCTTTCTCTTTCTTTCTTTCTCTCTTGCCTAGTAACCACTCATGATCACGAGCTACCTTTAAAAAGGCTTATTTTTTAAAAAGCCTTTCTCTTCCTCTCCTCAATAGCCATTCCAGCTTACGCTACTTTTATCAAGGTCGATAAAGATTTATTTTCTTCTTTTTCTTTTTTTTTTTTTTTTTGTAACCTGATATACAATATGAAATAAGAAAAAAAGATGATATATAATTTATGGCTGATAATAAAATTGACGAGTTGACTTATTTTTCTTTGTTTTTTTTCTTTTTTTTTTTTTTATCGAGATTTTATTTAAATTTTTTTCTCTTTTTTTTTTTGCGTTTTGCGGTTTCTACTCAATTTTTCATATTGCTTGATCCACCTTTATTTGACAAATCTAATATGACATATTTTTTTATACTGTAATATACGTAATGTATTCTCGTTTTTTCTTTTTTTTTCCTTTTCGATCATCTCGAAGTATCTCTCTCTCTTTCTCTCCTTCTATAGAATTCCCTAAAGTTACGAATCCTCTCTGACAGCTTATTTTTTTCCTTTTTTCAATAAACTCTTCGTATAAAAGTATCAAATTTTCCTTGAATCTTGAGTCTTGAATATTGTAAGGTCTCAAATATTATAATAGAAAGTAATCCTCGATATACTTACACGTGAATTCGAAATCTCGAATAACACAATTTTGAATAACGCATAACAAATTGACTTTTTTTTTTTTCTTGATTTCAATTATAATATATAAATAATAATCACAAAATATATTTCTTATATTATTATGTAATATTTTGAATATTTTAAAAGATTCTGAATCATATTGAAATCAAGAGATTTTTCATACACTAAATAAACGAATAAAAAAATTCATGTATATTGGTTAGAGACGAATTTGATCCTATATGCGAATGAATAAAAAAAAAATATATAAAATCAAATTTTGCTTTGTCCATTTTTCTCTCTCTCAAACACACACACAGAGTTTCTTCCTCTCTCTCTCTCTCTCTCTCTCTCTCTCTCTCTATTTTTCTCTTTTGAATTGGCCATGCATCACTGACACGTTCCAACGAGCTGTCAGCACGATCGGAGGAGTCGTTGGGAAATTTTTGAAAGTGAGAAAGAGAAGGCATACGAAGGGTTGCAAAAGCTGAAGCTTGGGCTCATACTACGATCAGAGTAGAGGATAGAACCCGGTAGTTGTACGTGTCAGCTTGGTAGACGGACAGCAAGCAAATACCTCGCGGATGTACGTGCTCTACCGTTAGAGGAAGATCTTGATCCAACTGCTCGTTTCAGTAACGGAGGGTAACCGTGGATACCCTTGCACGTATTCCTACCTATGCATATGCATAGGTTCACCTATGCACATTGCAACAGACGATAGAGTATCTCTTTCCCTATCTCTCTCTCTCTCCTTCTCTTCTTCTCGAAGTTTCTATACATATGTGTACGTTTGTGTGTGTGTGTGTGTGTGGGTGGGTGTGTGGATGTATCTTCTTTCTTTCGACAGACGAGACGATAAGTCATTGTCGTTTCTATCACATCCCTATCTCTTTTTATCTCCATACAATTTCTTTCTAGTTCAAATTCACTATTTGAATATATCTTTCTCTTTCTTTTTTCATCTTTACAGATTTAAAGATTAAAATTATCTTTGTCTCACTTTTCAAAAGATTCACTTTTTAAAATGATTAAAATCCAACATTTGTTTGTTATAATATTTATTCGTACAATTCAATTTGAATGAATTGAATGTATCATTCTCTTGTTAAAAGATAAATACGTTATTCCCTTCGATTAATTTTCCATAAATGAAAATTTCAACTTTAACAGAGTTAAATTGATTAATTGACTCTTACATTCTCCTTCTAGTTTACTTTATTCATCCTTTTGGTTTCTTTTTTTTTTTCTTTTCCTCTTTTATCTTCATGGATTCCAAAATAAACGACACATAAATAAATTTTCCCCCACGTTAGAAATTCGTTGTTCGTAGTTGAATCGCGTCGTTGCTTCTAAATAATCCAATCCATTTGGCACTGAAAGCTGCTGCTTGTGCTCTCGTAGGTGGTGTTGGTAATAGTCGCTCGGCTGAGGATGATAAAGCAACCAACTAAAGTAAGAAGAAGAAAAAGGAAAAGAGATGAAGGGGTCCATGAGCATGGGTCTGGGCGTTTGCGTAGGGGAGAGAGAGAGAGAGGCTATAAGAACGTCGAGACGCAGATGCGATGGTGAACGACGTCGCCCAAGGAAGAAGGAAGTGTACTACGGACCGTTTTCGAAGCACAAGATCTTGCCTTCCGTGGAATTGGAGATGGGTGCTTGGGAATGGCGACGTTCCATCTTACGTCGCCGGAGACAATATTGCTCGAAGACACTTTAAAAGTTCGATAATAGGAGCGCCAGTGCTGCTACTGCTGCTACACACCCACCCGAACCTCTATCTTGCGACAATCCCAAACCTAACTCGACTCGACTCGGTTCATCTCCTTTATCTATCTTTCTTCTCTTTCTCAGCTTTCAGTCAAGCACATAAAAAAAATACAAATAAAATAAGAAAGAGATAATAGACGGAGATAAAGTAACACGCAGAACCAGTTTAAATCGACGTTACTATTTTCATTTTGTATTTTCTTATTTTTATATATTAACACTTTGAGTGCTATGGACGCATATATGCATTTGGTAAAAATTACTAGAATTGTCGTTCGACACATATTGTTAATATTAATGTAAAATAATATAATTTTAATATTAATTAAATTACATTATATATTTATAAACAAAAACTTTGATTATTAAATATAATTTATTATTTGAATTTTGATTAATTTGATTCCTAAAAAACATTTTAAGTAAAAGTATTCAGCACTAAAAAGGTTAGAGATGCAAAATCGTTGATTTCTTAAAACGTAAACCGTGAGAACATGTTTTTTTTTTTTTTTTAATGATTCTATCACGTTATGAATTTGCGCAAATTTTAAATCAATCTTCCTTTTAACTTTTTGTGGAAATTACTAGTGATCCGTGAATTTATTCATTCTTTAAAAGGAAGTATTTTTATCGAACGGACGATCAAATTTGTGCCAGGTGTTTGTCTGTGCATAAAACAGAGAGAAAGAGAGTGTGAAGTTACTCTATACGATATCACTTTGATTCTTTTGTAAAATTCGATCTATTCACTTTCTCTTTCTATCTTTTTCATTCTTATGTGCTTCCATTCCTTTGGGAATTAGAGAAGAAGCACGTTTTAACGAGAGCAAGTAAGAAAGATAGTGAGATGAAATTTATGAGGTAAAGCTTAACGAATCTATCGTTTCTCTCAGCGAAAAATCTCTACGATAAAAGGGATATAGCAATGTGAAATAGAAAAGGATAAAGAGATGAGTATACATTACACGTGACTAGTGATAAGAAAATTCGTTCAATGACCTACAAAAAAAAAAGAAAATTGATATATATATATATATATATATATATATATATATAGAATATATCAATTATTTTCTCTATAATTATAACTAAATCTAAATTTGGTATTATCATCATTATCTATATTGAACATCATTTTAACATTTAAATAATAATTTCATTAACAAATTTAAATATATTTGTGTGTGAATATTAAAAAAAAAAAAAACATACTTAATGATAAAACATTAAATAAAATAGTATTATTAAAATTTATTTACACTGAAAAATCTTAAAAATTGAAAAATCTTAAAATCTTAAATCGAAATAAAATAATTATATTATTTTAGTATATGTATTATTATTTTAATAATATTATAATAATTAATATAATTATATTAAAATATCATCTATATTGAACACCGTTTCAAAATAAAAAGAATAATTGTGCAAACAAATATGAATATATTTGAATATTCAAAAAACAAAACATACTTAATGATAAAACATAAATAAAATAAAATAATATCATTAAAATTGATTTATACTAAAAAATGATGAAACACTATATAAAAATATTAAAAATTATATTAGCTATTAATATGATTATTTTTTTTTTCTGTAAAAATCGAAATATTTTTCAGTGGTTCACAATAGTTATCGTTGTTTACTTGCTAAGATATTGCAATGTTCTATACTTGGTACTGTTCCATATTAGGTACAGTTACCTTCCATATATATGTATGTATGTATGTACATACAGAAAGAGAAAGAGATGCTGGCAGCATACCATCGTTTCGAAAAGTCCTACCAACGTCGGAAACGTTACTTTGGTGAACTCTTGCCATCGATCAACCAGCAGCCAGAAAGGGGCTTCTTAACCACCGATTACTAATCGCTTTCTTGCAAAAGCTAGCGAACCGTTCACATTTTTCAACATAATTCCAATTTCACTGGCGAACGAGCCCAAAGACCATCACTATTACTACTACTATTACAACTATGATGATGATGATGAAGAAGAAGAAGAAGAGGAAGAAAAATCGTTTGCCGAAACGGATAAAATTCTTATAAAGACTAAGAGAGGGAGGGGAAGGGGAAAAATAGAAAAGAAAGAAATCCTTGTGTGCTGATGCTGGTACGAGTCGAAATATAATTCAACTAAGTCAGCTTAAAAATGAAACGAATATAAAATGATAGAAAAGAGATAGAATGATAGAGAGTAAGGTCCAGCCGAGAAGAGAACTCGAAGGAAGCTCCCAAAAAACCGATTTGAATATCCAACTGAATTAAGACCGACTCACGGGCCATTAAGTCAAACGAAAGAAGGATGAAAACTTTTCTGCTTTTCTCGCTGGGAGTTCAACAAAAAAAAAAAAAAAACGATAAAAAAAAAGAATTAGAAAAAAAGGAAAGTACGCGCGAAAATTTACGAGCTTGCAAACTCCTCAACTACCACCACTACCACCACTTCCACCATCACCACTACCATCATACCCCTGACATCCTTCCAATTTAGCTTCTTCGTAAAAAAAAAAAAAAAAGAGAAAGAAAAGAACCCTTGATTTCTTTTCAAATATGAAAGAAAAAATTATTAAAAGAAAAAAGACCCCCACCACTGTGCACGAATATTTTTTCTACACTTATCTTCGTGTTCTCTTTTTTTTTTTTTTTAATTTACCATTATTTTTTTCCCCTCTTCGGTACTTTTCTCTATTTTCCAAGAATCTCCAATTCAATCTTTTTCTCTTCTACTTGTAAGAAACTAAAAAGATTTTTCGAAAAATCGATAAAATCGTAAAGCAAGTGAACTATCTTAAAGATTTCTATCGAAAGGAAAACATTCTCTAAAAGAATGTCATTCTTTCTTTTTACCATTGTACGTTAAACGAAAAATAATTTCACATAAAATATAAAATGATAAAACAATAAAATATGACAAAGATTCGAAAATATATATTATAAAATAATTAAACAAAAAAATATCATGTGGGCAGATCACACGTGTTAGAAGTGAAACCTTCGAAAAACTAAGTTTCGAGAGAATGAGACGACTGCAGAATATCAGGAGTAGGATAGGAAGACCGTAGGGTCTTTCCGATAAGTCCGTAGGGTCTTTTCGATAAGTCCATAGGATCTTTCCGATAAGTCTGTAGGGTGTGTTTAATTAGGCCTCGTAGAAGAGTCTCGTAAGCAAGCCTCGTAATCGTGTTTCTTGTATTTACAAACTTTTCTTTTTTATTGAAAAATTAGTATAAATTTCCTAAATACACAAACATTATAATTAATAAACATGTCGTTGGATATTTATAAAAAAAGTATTCTACAATGTTGTCTAATTCTTTTTCTCTCATGTATCTGATAATCAATTTTTTTTTTTTTTGTAAAATTTTGCAGACAATACAATTACTATATTCTATATATTTTATAATTGGTAATTATAATATTTGCGAAATAAATATCTTAATAGTAATTTTTCAATAAAATAGAAACATTTTTAAATAGAAAAGGAATGACACGTTTATAGAATAGGAATGACAGTTATCTCTGTTTATTCTTTTACCCTTCTATCGCTCCTAGCTACAAACATTTCGAGTATCGAAAGAATATGTGTGTTTACGCTTTGTAGTATGCAGTCGCACTCAAACACACACATTTACAACCAGGAGTGATAACTACAAAGCATAGCATAAAGAGGAGACCGAGAATAGGAAAAACTTTATAGCTATATTCCGTCTCATTCTCTCGCTGGCTCAATCCTACATGTTTGTCTCTTTTTTCTCATTATTTAGTATAGCAGCCGTTTCATAGCTCCGTTTCATAGCACCGTTTCCTGACCGACCGCGTTTATTTACTTTTCAGATCACTCCTATTCTAAAGAAGTTTTCACTTAAAAAATATTAAATAAAATATACGATTACGTTTGGACATTTGAAAAAGCTACAAACGAGAGAAAATGAGGAAAATGAGGGAAATGGGGGGGGGGATAAAATTTCGTACAAAAGGATCGATTGACCATAGCAAAATGTGTAAAATCGTTCGACAAATCATTCTATCGGCATCGGTGGTGACTGCGACACGAAATGACGCGAAACCGAGAGCCAATCGAGGTGTGCTCGCAGAATCAAACTCGTAAAGAGAGAATGAGAGAGAGAGAGAGAATTTTCAGGTGATTTCGCGACTGCCAGCTGTATTTTTAATCGGTCCAGGCCAACCTATCTCTACCTACCTACCTACCCATCGGATGAACGAGCAAATAGGTAATTTATCACGCCATCCAATCGGCCCTTTTCTCGCGTTCGCACGTTCGGCTACGAAACTTCGAGGATCGTCGTCGTCAACAACGTTGGATTAAACGGGCATCAATTTTACACCATGCGAAACGAAACGACCAACGCACACTCGATCGTTTCCCGTCGTTTCGAGACCTTTCCTTTTTTTTTTTTGTACTAATTTTAATGATTTCCAACAACAACAAATATATATATATATATATAAATTCAATTAAAGGAAAAAAAGGATTGGTTGGTTTTCCCAAAAATTTCTTCCTTTTTTTGATGATAAGTTGAACAATATTGTATGCGTAATATATTTTGTTTATTTGTATTTTACATTATTTTATTAAAAAATATCGATTCTACTTTATTTTACCTTTTACTATACTTTGAATTATTCAACATGAAAAATATTATACCAGTAGAATTACTAAAAATAAAAAAACTTTTGGGACAACCAAATAGTTACAGTATTTACTTTGAGAAATGAAAAAAGAAATTTTATACAAATTAGGAATAAAATCAAGAACACAGTTTACACGTGATCTTGTCTGTAAATGTTAATTTTACGTCGACAATTATCATAGCTGATCAAATAATTATGCAAATAGGTGGTTGGTATAATTTAATGCGTTGCAAACGAACTACTTTCGAGTTTACAAATGGAATAACGTGTTACATTCCTATCTAAATAATATACGAGTATGTATGTACGTGTGTCACGTACATGGTAAACCTATTTGATAATTTAAAAAAAAAACTTTAAATACAATACAAACAAATATGTATGTGGATAACAAGTGAGTAAAGAAAATAAAGAAAATTCATGACAGCCAAGATAGAGATAGAGATAGAGATAGAGATAGGAAGAAAGATACACGAAGAAAATATTCACGCATCAATTATTTCAAGTGTAACTTGTATGTTGATGATGTACGACCGTATAACGACAAAAATGATCGCTAGGAATCGAGAGAAAACGAGAGAGACTCGACCGTTCTCGTTCGATTCGTCAAAGATAAACGCGGCCGAGATACGCGCTGGAACGTATACGTCGTTGATTTTACGTGTCTCGCTACCCGAGCATGACCGAATCGAGAAAAAAAGAGAAAAAATAAGAGAGAGAGACAGAAAGATTCTTCCGTAAAAAGTCGTTCGTCGATCCCCCACATATGTGTGTATATACATGTATATACATTCGACAGAATGAAAAAAAAAAAAAAAGAAATGGCCTTCGACTAGGTAGCTTTCTACCGATAGTGAGAAAAACGTGGAAAAGGCTGATGGAAGAATTGAAGGGAAAGGAAAAAAACAGAGAACGAGAGAGAGAGAGAGAGAGAGAGAGAGAGACTCGCCATTTCGTGGATCAGTCTGGAATAGCTAAAAAGTTGGACTCACACGAACCGTGAAAAGCTTCCTTCCGTTAAGATGACACACGTATGTTATGTACGAACAATGTACGTATCGTCGAACTCGATTCGTGTAAACGAGCCTTTACGCGAGAAAGATTTTTCCCTTTTTTCTTTTTTATTTTTTTCTTTTTTCTTTCATTTTTCACATTGTTCTTCCTTTTGTCATTTCCCCCCCCCTCCTCCTAAACGAGCTATTGCGACAGGTCATATTAATAATGAATATGCTACTCGTATATATCCAACAACTTCGCTAGCATAACTTATTACCATTCTGTCGATGTCCATGTATATATCTGTTTTCTGTGTCTTTATTTTTCTTCCTGTTCCGTTATACTACGTAGATACCTTTCTATTTATCTCTATGTATATATGTATATATATGTATATATATATATATATATACGTGCTCGCATTTACAAAAATATCCGATGCTCTTCCTCCACGTGTTCGGTGCACTTATCGAAACAAAAGCCTCCGAACGAAACGTGTTCGACAGTTTCGAGAAATATCGCGTTTCTGCTTGTGTAAGTTCATGCGTATGCGTATAAATGTGTGTTCAAATAAATGTATACATACATACATACATACATACATACGAATCACGAGCGAATGACGAATGGCCACCAAACGGAAATGGCTGACCATACATGTATTTTCTCTACTGATAAATAAGTAAATAAATTTTCGAACAGACAAGTTCGCTCTTTGCCGACGCTCATCGTGTCTTCGACTTCCTCGTTTTGTCCTTTCAAACTATAAATTTTACTCTCTCTCTCTTTCTCTCTCTCTCGTGATGATCTTCTGCTATCTGGTCTAGCAATAATAAAAAAAAAAAAACTTTTTGTTACTCTCCAAACATTTCCAGCCATGTCCAATTAAACTCGACACGATTCTAAATGTCTCACTGTTAGTTTTGAAAGTTGATAAATATCTAAAATCGAACAAAAAAAATCTTATACGTCATTTGAAAGTCATTTTATCATAAATTTGATTATTCATAACCATGTAATTGTACTAATGTACCATAAAAATATTTTCTCGATTAATAATACTTTTAACGTAATTTTCTTACTTATTTTAGTAAAAATCATATTTTTTGCCAATATAGTATTCAAGAAGAATAAATTAATGTTGCTCGTAAAAAAAGAAATGAATTCTAGAAAAAAATAATCAAGATCTGTTTAAACAATTTGATTATCAGTAACATCATGTAAATTTATTGAAAAAAATAATCAGAAAGAATCCAATTTGATTTTACGTAATTTCTGTGAAATCTTTTATATTACCTGACGAATCCTACGATTTCTCATTTATTTATTTATGAATAATTTCTTGAGTTTGAATTATATTTAATCGAGATAGTTAAAAATCGTGTCAGTTAATTAAAAAACATTGTGCATCTGTGATTGGAACCGTTGAGGATTTATATATTCGCAACTTTTGTAGTTTGAAACTAAATATTCGTACATTCCTATCCCATATCCATATATGTATATAAATATGTATATATACGTGTAGATCTTTACATATGTATTTGTATATAATTATTTATACATAAGTAGATAAATCGCATAAAAAGAAACTCGGTACACGGTAGAGAATTCTCTCTCGCAGACTAAATGGTACACCACTACGTTGTTTAGATCTCACCTAGTACTTCCAACAGTTTCCCTGGAATTCGATCATCCACTTTCGCGAAATTTTCCGCCATCTAAATATTTCATTAACACGTACTTTACCATCTGCTACTCCCAACCAAACACCCCATCTTACGTTCCAATCGTTCGTTCGTCCTTATTTTCAATCTGAAAACACTCGAGTGAAATCTTATCCTCCTACCAGCTCCCACCTTTCAGGAAAATTTGATAAATTATCCCGTATGTATCGAACGATTTAATAATAAAAATAAAAATGTGTATAAAATGAAAAAGTCAAAGCTTCATACAAAATATTCTCTCGTTCGATAAATTTATATTAAAATGATCAAAAATAATTATTAATTAGAATAAGAAAGAAAAATAAACTAAAAATACGAAAGTATTTGAAATAACGCGTAATCTCTTGACTCTTCTTAATTGGAAATTATTTTTCTACACAATTATTATATCTCATATTCCAGTTTTTTTTTTGTTTATCAAGAACGAATATGTATTTCTGAATTACAATAAGCCGGTATAAAGGAAAACGGGGTGGGGGGGAGGTAGGAGGAAGGTAGAGATAGGAAGGTAGATGGGTAGGTAGATGGGTAGGTATATGTTGGTAGGAGGATGATGGTGTCCCGAATACAAGCGGATAGTTCTGTAATTGTGTAATCCGGATGATAACGCAGATTAAGTTCGTCGTCGAAATACCAGGAGTTAATCGTATTCACGGAATACACGCTACTTCCCCCGAAGCGTATAATTATCGCAGCCACGCGTTTGCCATCGAGTACGGACTACTAGTTCGCTACTAGCTTCAAGGTACACACCATGACAATATCGAATTTCCCCGTTACTTTCTCAAAGACAATTATGAAAATACATTCTATCTAATTCTTGACCAAACCCCTTCGATACGATCTTCATTTCGTCAATTAACTAATTTTATTTCTACAACAAATTTTGTATTATACTAATATTTGTCTTATCCATTCATATCTCAATGTCATTATAAACTAAAACCATTCGATATTAAAAATAAATATAACATTAATAATTAAGAAAAATAATAATTTCGCCTTTAATAAATTTTACTTCATTTTAAATATTTAAATGAAAAATTATTTTTTTAATAATAATATATATTATTAATGTAATAATGAAATTCCAAATTATTATTAAATTAATATTATTATTTTATGCATCGATTATCCAAGTATATATATATATATACTACTACTACTAGGTATATATATATATATATATACCTAGGATAAAAATAAGATTTATTTTTTTATAAAATATAATTATATATTTATATAAATATAATCTTAATAAAATAATTAGAAATTTTCTTTTACAGTTGGGTTAATAACAAGGAATCGCTATCAGTTGCATAATATATATATATATAATATATAACAAGGGTTGCTATTTTACATTGTTACTAAAGCACAACACAACGGCGCGCTTTCCCAACTATTTGAAAACACGAATAAGGCCACCGGCATCGAAGCGATGCATTGCCCTGAAAGCTCACTAGCCATCAATCGAATTATCAATCAGCCGCCTCTGCCGGCGATTGTTAATTAACAATAACAAGGCAAGCCAATTAGAGTTTGCATCGGACAGTAGCGGGTTGACTGACTCTCTCACTAGCTTTCTCTCTCTTACTCATTCACTCATTCACTCACTCACTCACTCACTCACTCGCTCACTCACTCACTCACTCACTCACTCGCTCACTCACTCACTCATTTCACTCACTCACTCTCTCTTTCTACGCATCTATCTCTCAATTTATCTGTGTGTCTATCTATCTGTCTCTATTTCTCTCGCTATATACTAGATCAACCAACAGAGAAAGGATTTCGACTCGTACAAAATGATTAACCCTTACAGTACAAGCACACTATATTTCACTAACACACATAGACAATCTACATCCTGAAACGAAGATTATCTCACGCGAAGCTAGTTGAACAACAAAAAAGAAAAAATACAAAAGTGAGTGAATGAGAGAGAGAGAGAGAGAAAGAACGAAGTGAACATGCATATCAAACAATAGACGTATCCACGAACAGCGAGAACAGTTTTTTCATCTAATTTAACCGTGTACGTTGTTGTTTCTCTACAAATTAACTATATTTTCTCTCTCTCTCTCTTTCTTTCTCTTGTACTATTATTTTTTGAAACTCGAACGTGAGCAAATATAAAATAAAATTACAAACAAATATCTTTTTATTTATTTTTGTATTTTTTTTTTTTTTGTTTCTTTTTACTCTCAACGAAATATTTTTCCATTGGAAATGAAATATCATATTGATTTCATATCTGATTTTCAAAAGTGTAAATTAAAAATATTTTTTAAAAAAGGAAAAAAAAACGATCGAATTTGTATAGAATAACTCATAAGGATGAAAACAGCACATGTTTGGCCACAATTTTGTCCACCGGTGAAACTCGTGGTATAGGAGGAGATCTCAAAGGTTTGGAAAAAAAAAAATAAATAAAATAAAAAAAAAGTCTCTTAAAAGAAGAGAAACAAAAAAAAAACAAGAAGGAAATATCGTAAAAAAGTTTGCCATATAAAAGTTTTCTTATCTCAACAAAATATTTTGTCATTCAACGTGTTCGAGTTCCAAGTTTCCATATTAACTTCGCTCTGCTTCTCTGAGCTTCGCGAATTCCTACGTGGTTTCCATTTTGGAAAGATCGATTATTGTGAACTATGATAAACTATTATACTATAATAGAAAATAATTATAATAATGATAATTTATAGTCTCATTCCTATTATATATAATTGCATTAACTATGTATAATAGTGGTTTCGATAAAACTTGAATGTTATTATTTATAACAATTGAATTAAACAATAATGTACTGAAAGAAATATAAATCAAAATTTGTTTAAATATTACATGTACTTCGAAAAAAACAATTTCGATGAATTATTTTAATTAGATGCAAAATTCGAACTTAAACTTGGTCAAGAATGTTAAAACAAATGTATTTAAATTCAAAAACAGTCTTAAATATTAGTAAGATTACATTACATACCTTAAATGATTGTTAATTAATCGAAGAAATTGTATAATATATTAGTTCGACACATTCGTCACTTCGAAATCCAACGATAAACTGAGTCATTGTTCTCTTTGAAAGTGTTTGTATTGTATATTGTTTATATGACATTCCAAATAAGGAAACTCTGTTCTGTACGTATATTACTTTCTTTATACATATATATAAACAACATTGAATAAAAGTATGTTAAAATGACTTACGAGGACAACGATTCAGTTTACTGTTAGATTTCGGAGAGGAAGATACGTCGAACCTATACACAGTGTTTTTAAATTACAACACACATTTCTTTTGATTAATTAGTAATCTATCAAGGTAAATCGAATATTTTTGAGGTATGTCACATCCCCAATCATATTTTCACAAACGTATCTCGCAACGATTATCGATCGATATATTTCATATATACGTGCCAATACACATATAGACACACATACCTCGGCTTCTATTATTATCAAAAATACCTTCTATAATTTGATAAAGTAAAAATTGATTGAATAAGTTCGAAGTATAAAGAATATAATGGTATTATTATTATCTTTTTACATATTATACTCGAACAATAAAAACTTTAGTAAAACACCACATCGATATAGATAATCCTATGATTGAAATAATTGATAAAAATCCTTCCTATTCATATCGATAAGTACCCTTATAAAATAATCGTATAAATAATAATAATAGATGAATCGTACAATAAAGAGTTTCGTCTACCGTCTTTTGCAAAACTCGTCGAAATTACTTCCATTCGATTTATCTCGTAAAATCCAGTAGTATATCGATATAATCAAGAGTTTGGGCTCGTAAGGCACGTATCCTCGTAGAACGAAGGTAAGTTTCTCCACGAAACTAATAAGCTCTTCCTTCCTTCCTTCCTTCCTTCCTACTTTTCGCCGACTTTTAGTTTTAGCATTTTAGCTTTTTGCTCCTTTAACTTGAACCTTTCTCTCTCTCCCCCTCTTCCTCTTTCTCTTTCTCTCTTTTGCAGATACAAACAGGCGGCGTGCATATAGAAACACACACACACACACGCGTACACACTTTGGACGGCGTTATCGAAACTCCTGGCGAACTCAAATCTAAATTTCGACAGAAGAGAATCGCGAGCACGAGAGCAACGCCGCTTGCCGTTTTAATGGCCGTTCAGATTAATAATGACGCTGGTACAAGCACTTTCCAACTTCACCGCATACTCGTATCGATGAGAACGAGCGAATACGAATAGAGAAGGAGCACTAACTATAATCTCCAACTATATATATATTATATNCACTAACTATAATCTCCAACTATATATATATTATATATGCATACACATACACAAATATATATATATATATATATATATATATATATATATATATACATTTATGTATATATATTTTATATGTGCATACACACTGATACATAAATGTATATATGATTTTATGCGTATGTATACTTACGCGTGTATTGATATGCATGTGTTAGTATATTGCTGATGTGTTCATAGACTAACTATCTCTGCGCACCATCTCGAATACAACTATTTTATGATAGGTACATGCTTCTACACTCTCTAGCAAACGATCTAACCCACTACTCAAGAAATTAACACCTCTTTACAATAATCATTATTTAAGTATTATATCTTATTCCGATTATCTTTAATTATTTAATAATATTTTTCTAATAATCTTTCTTTTCATATTACACACACACAAAAATATATTATATAGCAATATTATTAAATTATAAAATATTTGTTTCCCATCCTATTTCTATCTCATTCTCGTTCTATTTAATTTATATATGATTTTATTTTGTATTATATATTAAAATAATTTGAATAAATGAAATTTAAGTTAGTACAGTTTCACGGTTGGTTTACAATATCTTAATAATAATTATAATTCTGTCTGAGTTATTTAAACTTGCGTTAGCAATATCCTATACGTACACATAGAAATAAATATCTGTGCATATATAATATATACATATATATAAATTTAAAGTGTTATCCCTTATCAGGAACGTTTAATTATTTAAAAACAGATCGCTACCGAGCTAACATTCGCAATTAACGTTTAATGATTACTGATTCGCATTCTGCATTCTACATGCTCTATGACTGAGTAATGATCACCGATTGAACCGGTCGTTCGTTCGTTCGTTCGTTCTGATGGAAATTAATCCTCGTACACAAAGCTACGAGAACATAGAGAGAGAGAGAGAGAGAAAGAGAGAGAGAGAGAGAAACATCAAATCATTGGAACACGTTAACACTATGGACGATAACGAACGTTAAGTAAACGTTACTCGTAGAGTACTATGAAATTATCGTGATATTTCATATCGAACTTTGACAATCATTTCTAAATGCGTCAAAGTTTCAATGAAAACGATTCCGAGATTTCCTATTTTCTGCCACGATTATTAATCTGATTTATTCTTAACAAAAATTATAGTATCCCTGATTTCAAAATAATTTTATCTGAATATTAGAAAAAGAGGAAAAAAGTAAAAACAATCGACAATTTTTTGTCATTTATCTCGTGATAAAAATCGAATAAATAATTGAAATTAATATTTTTCAATACAAACATTTTTTTTCTAATAATTAAAAAATACCAACGAGTGATGGCGTGACGTAAAAAAATATTGCAGATGAATACAAAAAAAAAAAAAATAACAAACAATCTGAAATGGAAGAAAAAAGAAGAGGAACAAGGTGAAAGAAAAGTGATGCAAACTTTAATAAAAAAAAAAAATAAAAAACTCTAGCGTATAATAAAATAACACAAAAAGAAAGAAAAAAAAAACGACGTTAAAACGAGTCTCGGCATTCTGTTCGTAACAGCATGATTGTTCAAACATCGTAAGATCGATGAAGGAAAAGAAAAGTAGTAGTAGTAGTAGTAGTGTTAGTAGTAAGGATCGACGTTGATGCAAGCAAAAGTGTGAAATGAAAAGCTTCCTAGCGATATTGTGCAAATCTTCTCTCACCCTCTCCCTCTCTCTCACACACACACACTCTTTCTTTCTCTCTCTCTCTCTCTTTTATACTTTTTTTTTATTCTTTTCATCGAATAACCGAGAAGAAGAAAAAGGAGAAGTAAATTTATCTTGGCGATAACGACGACAACGACGAGGTAGGTTCGTTTACACAACGTCACATGGCATAATCTAATGCGACTATGGTGCAACTATAGTAGTCTTTAGGAAAACGGAAGAGCAACGCCTTGTTCTTCCTTACTTTAGAGAAATTTCATTGTCTCATCAGGATAATGTTCTCCTTTCTATCTCCACACCCTTTCCAAACTAACCCCCACCTTTCTCATCTCACGATTCTCTTTTCCTAACCCATCCCTTCCACCACTACTATCCTTTTTAACAATCCCTATTCTCTTTTTTAAAGTATTCAAGAGCGTATCCTGAGTAAAGGAATATAATTCCTTCGATGTAATTCCTTGCGAAATGATATAGGAGTCAAGGTGCTTGAATTCATTCGAAATTTCTTTTGTTCATTGCAAAGGAAAATTTTCTTTATTTTTTTTTTTTTTTCTTCATCTTTATTCTTCATTACTCGCACGGGATGCTATATGCACCTTAAAACAGCCTCGAGCTATTTTTTTCTTTTTTTATTTCAGAATATATACATAGATAAATAAATGAAATATAAAAAGATCGGTATAGAAAAAGTACTGGAATTATAAAAGAAACGAATATATTAAAGCTTTCAAGGTCACGTCGTCATAATACTCATTGAGAGTTGAAAAAAATAAAGGAAATAATTAATGATACCTGAATTGAATTCGTCGTGTATTCATCTTAACTTGTTGTAGAATATTTTGTCGTTGAAAGAAAATTCATCGGTATTGTAGAAAATAGTTGGCGATAGTTTAAAATGGTGGATATCGTTAGGTAGGTAAGTCGATATGCGATTATTTATTACGACATTTCAACCCTTCCAATTAATTTGATTTATCGTCCCTTTTATTTCTTGCGTGAACTAATCGTGAACCTTTAAGACCACGCCTTTACCAAGTTCGATCCACTTACGTTTGTCCTATTATTTTTTAATGTTTTCTTTAAAAAAAAAAATAATAGTTTATTTGTGTGTGTGTGTTTTTTTTTATTCATTTGCGCTCTTACTATGTTTATTAAATTTAATTCGTATCTTTAATTATCGTTATCAACATTTAATACAATGATGAAAGCTTTAACATTGTCAAACGGAAAAATGTATTCCATTATTATTGAAATATATTGATGATTTGATGTACATTATATTAATAGAATTTAATACTATTAAACATATACTATATATATATATATATATATATATATATATATAAATATGTATGAGTTACTATATAGTTATTTTCATGCATGTATTAATCGATAGAATTTTAGTATTATTATGATGGAATATTAATTAATATTATATAATAAATATAAATTGTCTCTTCCTTTTATCAATGTTTTAAATAACAAAAAAAACGTATTATATATATATATATACATATACATATATATTAATTACTTGTGAAAGGAATATTTATTAGTAAGAAAAATCTGTCTAATTTATTCGTATATATTATACAAACAAATTTAAAGGGAAAGTTCGTGTAATAAACTATAGCAATGTTTGCAAGCACCGTGATTTATTCTACCTTGGAGGTAAGTGAGAAAAGAGGTTGAAGGTTAGCAAGCAACCTGGTACTCGCCACTCTACCGTGAACATTGGTAAGCGTGAACTGCTTTCTATTCCCTTACGTGGGAATACATTTCGTACGATCCAAGAAAGCACGTTTACTTGCCGATTCAATTTTCCTTACTGATAAAACACGATACCTTTCCGATAACAAACCGCAATTTCGTTGAAACCAATATATGATTCTCGATTATCTTTTTCTAATAAAAAAAAAAAAAAAAAATTAGAATCGTGACCAAATAAACAACAACAAAAAATAAAAAAAAGATTGTTTAGTTTTTGAATAAATAATCTTATACGAAATATTCAAATTATATGAATTAAATATATATATATATATATTAATTTTATATTAAATTGAATTTATATTATAAATATATATAAATCTAATAATCAAATAATTGGCGATATTGAAGAAATATAATTGTCCTAAAATTAATAACAATTAATTATAAGAAATGTCAATCTTTGTTTTAACTACGTATAATTTCTAATATTTTTTTTTTATTTTCTAAAAATTAAATCAAATGAACAAAATGAATATTTTATTTATCCTAACGGTAATAAATCGTACGCATAATATATTTCTAAAATCATATAATTAAACCCATCAAATGAGAATATTAATCGAATCTAATGATCATTTGAACCATTAAAAATCTAACAATTTTATAACATAGGACAAAAAAAAATGTGCTAAAAGTTAAGTTCTTAAAATGTCTGAAACTTTGCCAGATATAAAGTATTCTCTCTTTCTATCTTTTCGTATTTTTAGAAATTATTTGCTAAGTTTCTTTAGCAAAAAAAAAAAAAGAAAAGAAAAGAAAAGAAAAGGAAAAGAGAAAGAAAGAACTCTATCTGTTCGTAACAAACTCGTTTTACGAAAAGGATAGAGAATAGGCAACGTGGTCGACGATAGAGCACGTCCGAAAGAAAAGGATAAAGGGCGTGCAGGGTGGGAATGAAGAAGAGGAGGAAAGGGCCCTTCTTTTTCCATTTTTCAACTGTGTCGCGTCGTGACATAAACTTTAACTCCGGTCAAACGGCCGAGAAAACGGAAACTAACCGAGCCGTTTGCTCTCTTACTCTTTTTCTCACATTTTCTCTTTTCTTTCGTTCATTCTCTCCTTTTTTTTCTTTCTTTTTTTTTTTTCTTCTTCTTCTTCAACGACAATGTAGTACGGCTTAACGACGAAAGTTTATACCGTACTAGGTGGACGCGTAAATTACGAACGTAGTTATATCTTCTTAGTGAAGAAGATCTTTTACGTGAACGTGAGTACTTCACACACACACACACACATAAGAGAGAGTGCAAGAGCTCATACAAACTTACACACATACTATTGCACATATATACACTACTCTGTCATCTTAAATCCACGTGGACGATGGTTGTAAAAGTCAAAGCGATTTTGAGTGGACTATCGGGTTTGAATAGTTCGATCGAAAATGTCAGAAAAAACGTCGAATATCTCGACATTTTCTTTTTCTAAAATCGTCAATCTTCATGTCGTTCTTAAATTCCGATATGGATATATAAAAAAAAAAGGAACAAGTGTGTGTATATATATATATATATGTATGTCGAACCCAAGATCGGATTACTACGTACTACTCTATGAAATATAACGATGAACCTTCGACAATAACACGATGGATTTTTATTTTCTTCTTTTTACTTTTTTTTTTTTTTATTTCTACTCCTCTTACTTTTCTTCTCCATTTATTTTTTTTCCTTTTTTTATAGACATTTTTACGTGTCATTTCTCAATAACATGTTCCTTTTACCGATTGTCGAATTTTTTTAATCAAAATTTTTTATATTTTATTTAAATTACATTAATTATTTTCTTTTACACCCACCCCCAACCTCTTGGGTTTCAAATAATCCAAAATTCTTTTTCAGGAGAAAAGGGAATGAATTTATAATGTATTCTTTCTAATTCGCGTCTATTAAATTAAGAATATTTCGTTGAAATTAAATGAATTTCTTTTTAAGATCCCTTTTACCATAACTTTTCTTTGTTTCTCCATTTCAACGTTTTACAATATTTCCTTTTTACAATAATTTAATTTTCTCCTTTATTATAATTCATAAATATTTGTTCTAAATTGTCTATAACAATTGAAGAAATACTTGATTAAAATATTAACCCTTTGAGTGCTATGGACGCATACACGCGTTTGGTAAAAATTACTAGCGCGTATTTTTTAATATTAATTTAAAATATTGTAATGTTTATATTAATTAATTAAATTATATTCAGAAATAAAAGCATTAATTATTAATTAATATATGATTAGAATATGCTTAATAATAAACTATTCCCTTTCCATAAAACAATTTAGGTAAAAGTATTTAGCACTCCAAGGGTTAATTATTATTCTTGATGATATCAAAATCGACCCAAAAAATATGGAAGAAGATTTTTCTCTCACACATTTTCTATCCCCGTTTTTCCAAAAAAAAAAAAAAAACGACAAATGACAAATTTTCGCATAAAACAAGAACCATTCTATATATCCTCTTATCATCTGGTCCGATCTTTCTACACTACTGAAGTCGATCAAGTGATAAGGAATGGAAAACGAAAAGAAGACGGGGGTGAAGAAAAATGAAAAAAAAAAATGAAAAGAAAAGAAAAGAAGTGGAAAGAAAAGAAAAGAAAAGAAAAGAAAAAAGGAGAAAAGCTCTTAACGTTAACGAACGTATACGTTCGTTCCTCTCAAAGGAAATCATTAAACGTAGTCTCTCTCTCTCTCTCTCTCTCTCTCTCTCTCTTTATTTCTCTTTCTTTCTCTTTCTGCTCCTTCTCTTTAAGAGCTAAAGTAAAAAGAGGTTATGCATTTTCTCGAAGAGAACTGTACTCCATGGTTAGGTCGACCCGGATTTGATAGAAAGTAGAACCAAGTGGGATATGACGATGGCCGATCGTCAACTTTGTAGATCTATTCCTCCCCTTCTACCCTCCCCTCTCTCTCTCTCTCTCTCTCTCTATCTTTCGGTTTATCCTATTCCTAACACGATTATGTCATTTCACTTTACGATTTACATAAAAATTCAAAATCCTACGAATATATCGTATTATTCGACTATTTTTTTAAGTTAACACACCAATAGTGCATTTTTCTAATCATATTTTACACTAACAATAAATGTACGATCGAAAACAATCGTGAATAACCTAATGTAATTCAAAATTAACAGAAATTTCGAAGCTCTAATATGTTCGCGTATCCCCACTCTTTGTACCTACGCTACGCACGCCATATTGGGCCCGCTACAAGCACGCTCTTCCTATTGGTGGCGCTGAACGTCAATTATATCTCGAGTATTAGACATAAAGAGTTGAAAAATTTCTAAAGTGAGATTATAGACCCGTTTTCGCGTCTTCTTAAAAGACAAATTGTTTACACGATTAAGTAAATTATATAAATGAATTTAAATAATGAACAATTTTTAGGATTGTCTTTATTTTTTAATGGTCTAATCACTTTTCTTTACGAACACCTTCCTCACACCTATTCAATATTACCAAAGAGGTCATCCCATCTTTTTACCGGCTCTCTGGAGTCAACAGCACACGGTTTTTGTTCTTCCAAACAGGTCACCTATCCATTTTACTAACCGTGCTCACGTTGCTCGACTTTAGTGATCGGCTGGAAACTAATAATCAATTTAATTTAATCTAACTTTCTAATTTATATACCAGGTCGAACAATAAATATGATGTCAGAATTTTTAGTAGGATATATTTTTTAAAATATTCAATTACAAATTGAAAGAATTGTTTTTATAGAAGTATTATAACATTTCATATCTAAATAAATGGTATTATAAGATTTATTAGTATGTAATATTTATGTAAACAATGCTACTATGTTTTAAATACAATATTTTTACATTAATAATTAATTTAAGGTAATAAATTACTTTAATCCGTATACTTTTAAATAATTATTATAATTAATTATACAAAATTGTTCTTTCTAAGTTATAATTATCAATACGATAAAAAAATATTTGTATGCATCACACGATCAGTCAAAGGATTCGAATCTCGAATGTTAGAGAGAATCTAAAAAGAAAGAAAGAAGGAAAGAAAAGTTTCCTTTTTCACGTTGAAAACATGTTCGATAAGCTCGTAACGGCCATTATGTTACCCCGAGCTAGATGCTCTCCAGTTCTTATGTAAGATACGACACGTTTCTATGTGTCTCACGTTACCATGGGGGTCTCTGGTTAAAATTTATGCTGCTTTTGTACTCCCTGTTTCTGTCAAATATTTCATAAAGTGCTAAATCTGGCTGCTGCTGGTCTATCGGTCGAAAATAGTGACTGAAAAATATCACCATTTCCAAGCTCTTATTGGCCTTTCTCTCCTACTGAGCTTTTCTTTCCTCTTTTTGTTCTCTTTCTTTATCTATCTATCTATATATATATATATATATATATATAACAACGTATATATGTATGTGTAGGAATTTTCCGGCATTTCGTTTCACGTTGTTAGCCATATGAAATACTCTTCTCTCGAATGAGACCCGTCACAGCTCGTACAGTCATGAATACGTTGAAATAAAAAATAAAAAATAAAAAACATTTACGAGTCACCACAATATCGTAATCAGAGATTTGGAAAGTATGACAGAAAACGAAACAAAAAATTTCAATTGAAATTTCAAGCTTTTTCTTAACAAGCATCATATTTTCTAAAGCGAACTAATTAGCCGGTATTAGGGACAGAAATTTTTACTACCACCACTACTACTACTAGTACTACTGTTACTCTATTATTATAACGTACTACTATCTTATGCTATTTATATTTATGAATACGAAGAATCTAGATTCCTCAAAATCGAAACCAAGGTACAAACTATATATACTTCGTCCTTTCGTCTAACTTACCAATAGAGAATGAAACTATGGTTACTATATTCCTAAACTCCATTGTGTTTCGCATCCAACATAAGCTTAGCTTTTCGCAACTTATGCATATAGAAGGTTATCCGTATTCAATGATTTGTAAAGTTTCGAGGAAAGCGACGTCGTGCGTTATTAGGAAACGAACTCAATGTTCTGTCGATTATTCGAATAACCCTATGAATTATAAATGTCGAACTTCTCGAATACGAAAACTTTATCTAATCCTACGTTCTATATTCCATTTTTGAAAAATTAGACGATTTTCCATCCTATTAATCCAAAGGTATGTTCTCCATTAAAATTTACCGGATGATGAAAAGGTTATTTATCTAAAATTATGAAGAATATTATTTCTGTAATGTTTTTTTAATATTTAATGTCTAAATAAATTTATATTATACAATTTTGTACTTTTTAAATCATCTATCAACAAAAATTACATTCCGTGACGGAAAGAAAGGATAAAGGGTCGGTGAAAACTTTCTTACGATACTTTTACTTAAAAAAACGTTAATTCTATTCTTAAGATAAAATAAAAAAGGGACACGCCCAGATAAGTACAGGAATTCGAGTTTAAAGTGAAAAGAGGGAACTAATAGTCAGTTAGTGTTCGCGACGATAAAACGTCGGCAAAGCCGGAAGACACGATAGGTAATAGTTTTCGCTCTAGTTACACTCACAACCTTCCGTTTTAGGTATGACGGCAAAACACCACCTTGTAGACTTAATTGAAGGAGTCACGTTTACGTTTAAGATATTAATCTTTAATCACTAAATTCTAGCGTAAAAAGAATATATACACTAGCGTTACTAATTTTACAAAAATAAATAAAAACAAAAAAAAATTCGCAATCTAAACAAATTATTAATTAAATTAAAAACAAATAAAAATAAATATTTTTCTTTTACGCTCGAATTTACTAATTAAATATTCATATTTTATTGATATAAATTATATCTTTAATATATTATTTTTTATACATATATTTTATATATTTAATATATCTTAATATATATAAATTACGTGTCGTGTTGTTTGTCCGCAATGGACTCCTAAACTACTAAACCGATTTTAATAAAATTTTGCACACTGTATGCAGTTTTATCCAACTTGAAAGATAGGATAGTTTATATCTCAATTTATAATCGCAATATTATTTTATTGCGAATTATTTGTTTATTAACAAAGAGTCATGATTATCTCTGTTAGTTCGATAGGATTCTAACAGATGACGGTATAAGGTAATTCATTGACTTAAAGACGTGTGTATCGGACTGATTGTGAGCCACAGCAACGTGTGGCGAGGCACCCCTAGTTATATATATTTGATTTATATATTGTGCAAAAAATATTTGCATATTTATCGTTCATAAAATGATTACAAAAAATCAACGACGATTCCAGTAATTAAAAAAAAAAAATAATTAAATACGTGAAATGTTTCTACTATTTATTTTTATTTCAAAAAAATAAATGTATCAATCCCATCCGCGTAAATTTTAAATCAATTGTACAAATCGTAAATAAATGTTTCTTTAAATCAAACATCTGGTTTCTAAATGTTGGATTTATAGCAGGTAACGATATGAATGGTGTGTGCATATTAGAGAGAAAATCAAGGATTTTACCCCAGTGGGGAATAAATTGGATGATTGTAGTACGCTTTATAAATGGCTCGTATATATATATATATATATACATATATGTATATCTGTACATGTTAATGTATACAGATTTAGATAGGTATATATGTCGAGTAACGTAGGTACAATCATGTCATTAAGTTATAAGTGTGCCGTTAGAGTTTGTAATAAAGTAGATCGTTGAAGGCTAAATAGAAGCAACTTTCCCCTTCGCGACATATTGCGCGGGTAGCATTATTTCATTCGTTCGTAATACCGTTCTCTTTCTCACTCGTGCTAAGAGTAAAAGAGAGAGAGAGAGAGAGAGAGAGAGAGAGAGAATGAATTATTAAGAGTAATAATGTCGGAACAAAACTACCTCGTTAAAATTCTAAAAAGAAATTTTCTAAGGAATTATTAACCGAACTAATCGTTTCCGGTAATTTTAAACATGCGTTACTATCAACTTTGCATTTAAAAACATGAATTGAACATTTTTATCAAAAGTATGAGAGAAGCATGATAAATGTTTAATTAAAATATAGTTCGTTCATTCAATTTGACAGAAATTATTATTATTATTATATTTAAGATATGAAAGATCGATTGATTCGTTAACAAAAAGTTCATTAATTAAATCATCTTATGCGATAGGTATTCCGTTATGAAATTTCATAGATAGTTAGGTTTCATTAGTAATAGCTGCCGTTCTCTATGCACCAAATTCTCTTGGAATAATCTAATTGGAACATCATACGATAAAAAGCACAAAACAATGCGATGATTAAATTGATTTCAACGATAGAAAAAGTGAAAGAGAGAGAGAGAGAGAGAGAGAGAACGATGTGATATTCATTTGCGATTGGTCGAGCATAGCAAATATTCTCTATATATATATATCATATGAAGTATCTATATATTAAAATGTAATTTTAACGAAGAACAGTTATCTCTAATTTGAATATCCAAGAACTCTATCTAATAGAAACTAGACAAAATGAAATAAAGAAAATTTACGATCACTTATCGTTAGCTAGAGTTGCAAATTACCCTTTTAGTACTATCAAGTAGATAGGTTTTTTTTTTGAGTCTAACTACTCGAAGATAAACTATCGAGTGAACTTGTTTTCGGATGATCCGAGGGATAGAAAAAAAAGGTAGTATATATATGAAAGTGAAGAAACGTGTGAGGTGAGGTAAGGTAAATCACTAAATTCGCTGATCGTTTACAAGGTTAATCGTGCGAGAAGGATACTCAGTAGGAAATCTGTAAGTAAAAAGTTAGTCAATGACTGGATCGATTATGTGCCGAATGAAAGAATGGAGAAAATGAAGGATCCAATGAGAGGAGGGTTCCGTGGTTTCAATTAAGGGACGTTGGTAAGTACCTAGCAAGTTTGCTAGCTAGCTGACTCTAAAACGGTATAAAATGAGAGTAGCACGAGAAGGACATCGTTACGATGGGCTAAGTCGCCATTATGCCACCGACAAGGACGGACCCTAACGACGCCCTCCTACCTTTCGTGATTTATGCTTCAACGAAAATGCGCACGCGCTAGTTCACTCACTCACTCACTCATTCACTCACTCACTCACTCGCGGATTATGTGTCTCGACCAAGTAACTTTACGGGAGACTCGCTTTACAAAAGGAGATTAAGAGAATAATGGATGTAACCCTTTTCCCAACACCACTCTCGATCATCCATACTATTTCTAACATCTCACTCTCTCTCTCTCTCTCTCTCTCTCTCTCTCTCACTCTCTTTCTCTCCCCCACCTATTGTATGTCGCTTTTGAGAAATTGACTTCGTCGTATCCTACAATGTGTAAGTGCTTTCGATCAAACGACTTATCCTGACGTACACCTTGTTTCCAAAAACTTACTTTCCAACGTCTACTTTTATTTACTTTCTCAACTTTTCTTTTTTCCCCCATCCCCATCCCCTTTTTCGTTCGATCTATGTTCCTTCTATCCATTTATTTGAAATAAAAAAAGAAAAGATCAAACTAAGGAGATTTTTCTTTTACTACTAGTTGAAAATTTGTTTAGTAATCTTAAAAGAGATTGGCTGACAAGTATATAGTCGTTAAAAGTGACATCGTTTAAATGGATTATTCCTTCTTTCTAATACACGATGCGTTTACTTTGAAAATTTATAATCTTTGATCTTGAAACTTTTCAGAACATCACAATTTTTTGAGAATCTTTCGTACGTGTTATAAGGAGGGTACATTTAATCAAACTGATGTTTGTTCTTGCATTATAGTGTGCGTTAGTTTATAAGTGTGCGATCTTCTGTAATCATTTTTTTTAGAAGTACGATATGTTAATAAAAATGAATATGGGAGAGTTGGATTATCATATATAATTGTGTATAATTATAATATAAAATAATAAATAATAAATATAAATAAATAACACGATGGGGGTAAATGATACCATTTAAATTTTCAAAGTAACAATATAACTAAGTTGAATATATATAATATTATTATAATTATAATAAATATAATATTATAATATATTAGGTCGAGTCATATGTAACTTCCGATGCGTCTATGTAGAATCTATTTTTCGTATTTACCTACTATAAGTCACCGAAACAAACGAATTTTTGATATCACTGTATAGATGAGGATTCAGTTAGTCTTCTGTCAACTATTTTATGTAGCTGATGCTACATTTAACCATTTTTCTTAACTTCTGAAATGGATAGTATAAAGTGCATATTCGACCATGTAATGCTTTAGGAATTGAAACAAGGCAATGGCACTAAAGTGGCAGCTGAAAAAATATGCAGCGTATACGGTGCAGGATTAATAACTGATAGGGCAGTCAGAAATGGGTTTGTAAAATTCTGTTCTAGAGATACGATCTTAAAAGATGAACCGAGTGCAGGACGTATTTTCGACTTTGACGAACCTTTTAAAGGTAATATTGGAGCAAAATTCAATAGATACACGTCCAACAGATACAAAAAGTACAAAAAAACTCCATGGAAAGTGTCGTGCACTTATTAATGGTAGAAACGCCTTTCTTTGTCTCATCAAAACGGAAGTTATTTTATGACTCGATCTAATAAATATTATAAATATAAATAAATAAATATATATTATATAATTATATATAAAATTATATAAATATTTCTGATGAATTTTTTTATATCTAAATGGATATATCAATTCTTCTTTTTTAAAATAATTTAAATTGCAGTAAATTTAAAAACTAACGTATTGCACACATCATAAGAAAAAAAAAATATTAATTGAAATAAATACAAATAAAAATGGGACTCACCGGATACCGTTAGATGAACCATTCTAATTAATGGCGGATGTGAACTGATTTGACACTCGTAAAGTCCAGCATCTCGTTCAGTTGCCGAACGTAATAATAATCGCCAATCATTTGGATCTTCAAAAGCCAATGAAAATCTCGAGTCACTGGCATACGTGTCAAGACCGATGGTAAGTAAATGATATTCTTCACCACGTCTACGAACCCAAGATACCTGAAACAAAATACGTGAGTCACATTACAAACTCGAGTGCCAAGTTTTCTTGATATAACTGACTTACGTTATTTATCATCTTAATATATATTACTTGACACTTTCTCTCTTGAATAAACTCATTAACATAATATAACATAATTTCTCATTCAGATTTATGTCATAGTTGATTTCATATAATACATATATATATATAAGATTTATTACTGTAAATCTTCTACAATCCAAATTTAGTTCATTACCATACACATATTTTTATTATCTGATAAATACAAACATCAATCTTTAAATAAAAATTAATCATTTTCAGAAATACTGATATTCGATCAAAAAAAATCTCAATTTAGAACAAATAAATTTAATTCTAAACAGAGGAATAAAATATAATGAATAAAAATATATAAAATTGTGGATTCAAACAAATTTTTAATTTTGTTAGATTTTGTAAAGTATTTCATATAATAAAAGGTATTATTAATATTAATAATATTAATTAATAAAAGGTATAATATAATAATAATATTAATAATATTATAATATATTATTAATAATAATAATAATAATAATAATATATACATATATATATATATATATATATATATATATATATATATATATATATATATAAGATCCTTAAATTAATATACCCTTATAATCTATATATATATATATATATATATTCCAAATATAACTGTTGCAGATTTCAAATTATATTGAGATTTCGAATCATATTGAAATTTCATGGTGATTTGATTCTTTTTTTTTTCTCTATCCTTCTCTATATATTATATACATATACACACATTTATATATGAAACGTTGAGGTACGTTATTGCAATGTAAATATAATGTAAATCGAATCTTCCGTCTCCCTGACAAGTCCTCGTGTCCTACAACGCCTATTTGAATTCAAATATCTTATTCCCTTTATGGTACATACGTATCATACTAGATGCGTACATAACTATGTACATACACATTTTATACATATGTATACTGACTATGCAGCACCACCTGCATGCGGTGTGTGGATAGACGTAACATAAGAAGAAGAAGAAGAACCGTTAAAGATAATTATATTCCACTACATTGAAATACATAATACTCTCTCAATGTATTACAAAATCCCATGAGAAATATATAAACTTTGTGCGTGTGTGTGTGTGTATTAGAACAAGCTTTGAAAATAATCTACCTTTCTTCATTATAAATAAATTATATGTAATAATTACATTGAATATTTATCCAACAAAAAAAAAGATTAAGGTTTACAAAGTATGAATATCAATTAATTAATTATCTTAAAACGAATGGTAAAAAGATATTTAATAATTACATATTTTGAGACAAATAAGCGTAATATAAAAGTGAGTAAAATAATTAAATAAAAAGGTGGAAATAAAAAATAAATAATAAATATAATAAATATAATTAGATAAATATAATACAAACATTTAACTCTTATATCATTTTCATAGCAGGATAGAAAAAAAGGGAAAATAAAGATAAACGAAATGCAGATTGAAGTTTAAAATGAAGTTGTTAAGAGTTAGCTTTCCAATATGAAGATCATCAAGAAAATAAAGTTCTTTTCGTAGTTTGGAAACAAGCCGTTGGCGATTAACCATAGACGCTTAACGCGATATTCACAGTCTCGAAGTTGAACGTGGAGAAAAGTTAAAGAATCGTTAGGCGTTACACAACTGGTGTGATTTTAGAAACGTTACTGGTCCTATATCTTCAAAGCATCCGTGTTTTAAACGAGAAAGAGAAAGATAGAAAGAGAGAGAGAGAGAGAGAGAGAGATAAAGCAAAAGCAAACAAGGAAGTAAAGAAGAAAAGGGTAGGTAGAAGAGTAAAAGGAAAGGTAAGGAAATGGTGCTCGTTTGTCTTTATTATAAAGGACTTAGCAACGAATAATTACGTCTTAGAAAAGTTCCACGTCAGCGTGGTACTTACTACTTTGGTTCTACTTTTTAATTTCAATCTTTACCTCGTACAATACTCTCCAACCCCTTACTTATTCAAAGAAAATTTATATACGATATTCTTTCTAAATCTTTTTGTCGATATATACTACAATATATATATATATAGTACACGTACAGGTATAACGTGTAAAACGAGTTTCTATTCGAACGTGATGAATGAGAATAAAAATACGCCTAACAGACAGAAGTTACTTTTTACGAGTATATATATATATATATATACTTGTTATCTCGAACAAAGACGATGTTTGTACAGTGTTTTATTCTACGTTTTTAAATTTCCAAGAGAAATTTTATAGCCTCGGTATGAATCATGTAAACGCACATGAATCACATGGTTCTTTTTCTTTTTATTTTTTTCCCCCTTTTATATTTCCTTTTTTTTTTTTTTTAATAGAAATAAAAAGAAAATAAAAAAATAGTTCGTACAATTGATTACAAATAACCTGTGTACATATGAATTTATATACAAGTATCGTTGTTTTAATCGTCTAAAAATAATTAAAAATAATAATAATAATAATAATAATAATAATAATAATAATTAGGATTAAAATTATTTGCGACAATTGTTCGAGAAATATAAACGTTAACAAAAATAAAAATAAATAAAAATCGATGTTAAATATAAATTGTTATACGTAAAGCATGTCGTTTTAATGATAAATTAATTAAATATTTTAACTAACAATAAATATATATATATATGAAATGACTTTTAATGTAAATTGCAAATATTCACCTGCACTTAGACACAAAATGAAATAAATATATATATATTTATAATTATTGGATTTTCGATAATTAACGCCTGTATATATATGCAAGTATGCGAACTTATGCACGCATATAACACACGATCAACAAGTACGTTTTAATTAAAACAAAATAATATATTGAAAAATATATATTCAAGCAATTATATTAAAAGGCTAACATAGAAAGGAAAGTTAAAGTTTACCATTAACGAGACCAGGTACGATGGTAGTTGTTCACTCTCCTACATTCTGACAATTACTCTTCCATCGTAAACAAATTGAAAATTTCCAAGCAAAATGAGAAAAAAAAAAAAAAGAATAATGTAAAGGAAGTCACATAGAAACATTAGATCAATAATAGATGTCTCTTATCGAAAGAAAATTTCTAAATGATAAAATAACAAATACAATGTTAAGAGCATTCAAGTTAATCTTTACCTTTACGTGAAAAGTTTCATTGTTTGAACAAGAAAAACATTGAAAACGTGTTGGGGTATTCTTTGATGGTTTTAAAAATCTCAACGTTTGGTTACACTAACTGTAAAAATATTTAATGATTTTTCTCAAGGTAGTAAACAACTTTGACTAGAAAAGTAAACGCGATTCCTTAGAGAATTACACAACGTGACTCGATGTTACAAATCGCAAATGAAAGAATTAAATCCCTTAAACACGATAAATATAATATATATATGTATCTATCCTGTAGTAGAAAAATTACGGTGTTGAAAATGATAAGAAAAAAAAAACGAGACCAATGGTAGTAGTAAAGTACACGAAGAAGAGTGGATGAAATTGGTTAGGGTAACCCTTTATTACGCGACCCTCTGTTTACGGTGCGCCAAATAACGCTCAAAAGATTTCCTTGCCCTCCGAAATTAGAACGAAGAGCTTTCATTATGTTCCCCTTCCTCACCTCTTTCGTATCCCAACAAACTTTACGTTGATCTTCAAACAACTGCCTTATTTTTCTTCTTTTTTCTTTTCTTTTCTTTTCTTTTCTTTTTTATTTTTCTTTTCTTTTCGTCTTTGTTTTACCTGTAGTAGTGTGTCTTTTACAATGCATACAATGATACGATAAAATGCATAATAATTTAAAAATGTAAATAAATATTTGTAATATTTAACTCTGATATCATTGAAATGAATTTATTTTTATTATCGTATATAAAATGTTGGAACAACCCATAAAAAAAAAAAAATAAGTATAATTGATTTTTGAGGAAGTAATCCTATAAACGTAAATCAAATTTGATATTGTGTGATATTTATTTATTGAATTATTTCTATCAAACAATATCCTACATCATATGAGAATATTTGAATTGTTGTATCTTTCTCTCTCTATCTCTCTCTCTAATTAAAATGTTAATAAAAATGAAAACTGGTTATTAATTTGAATATACGGTAGATATAAAATAACAATATAACCAAATACAGATAGAATATGCGATCCCTATAGATTGTTGGTATATTAAATAGAGAATACTTTTATAGAAATAACGTTTGCATTTGGAGAAATGAAATTTACAAAATTTATTCTATATATGTATGTGCATTAATACATTGACAAACGTAGTAACGAAGCATGATACTGATGATACGACTCATGTTCCATTTTCGATAGTTATTTAACGACTGACCGACGAAGTACGAATATTCGACAGGTGATCTTTCGTATTTTTCAACAGGTCCGAAAAACGTTTTGAGATTTGTTTATGTAATCGTCCAAATGCCAAAAACGAATGAAATCGAAAAATGAAATGAAAATGTGCAACGATGTGATTCAACGAATATTTTTGCTTATTTGTTTAAGTATAATATTACCTATCGTGTTATATACATTTTTGCAAAAGAATTTCATAAGATTATTATTTAACAAAATATATAATATATAATATTTGTCATAATAAATTATTAATATTAATATAAATAAATTAGTACATTTTATAGAGTGAAACTTTCAATGTTCTGCATGGTCTCGTTAAATAATTGAAATAAAGCACGATTAATAAAAATAAATAGGTGAACTTAATTATTTTTTAAACAAATTAACACAAACATTAACCCTTTAACGTACCATTAAAAATACATATACACAATCGTAGTAGAAATTTATGTTCAATTATACAAAACTATTTTCTTTAATACAAAAACTTAAATGTTTTCCAAGTAAGACACTAAAGATTATATTGTCTGATGAATAAAATAAAAACAAAATGATAATATAACATTATATTAAAACATTTAAATGATGAAATCAATAAAGATATTATTTGAAAAGATCTTTGGTATATAAATTGTACAAACAGTTCGATGTCCTCTTTGTATTTCAAATCGATAACAACGGATTCGTTCGGAAAAAAGCTCGAAAATACGAATACGTTAAATTGCACTCGACGACACTTTTCATCGAAAGCGAAAAACTACGAGAGGAACGGGGAGGGGGAGGGGAAAATTGCTAATACCAGGGTAGTAGTATAGTCTGTTGGGAAAATTCATCGGTATGTCTATACGAGACACGACGATATCGCGATTTATGTATTTACATTTCACCCTTTGATCAATACACGCTACGCAAATGTTCCTGTTTATTTATCCTATTTCGCTTTCGCACCCACGTCGACACAACGGAGATCGCGTATTTGTTCAGCATTTCAAGTTCTTCTCATAGGCTTCTGTATAGAACACATATATACTTGTATGTGTGTGTGGATGTGTATATATATATAATATACATATATATTTTATGTATGTCTATATATAAAAATGTGTATGTGTGAGTGTATATATATATATATGGACACCATGTATATGTATATCTATATATATGACCAAACAATGATTCTCGTCTACTTTTTACGGAGAATAAAAGGGATGACATACGCTGAGCCGTGTCACCATTTTGCGACATTTTTATGCAAAATTTTTCATACCAAGTAAAGAAGAGAGAATTTAATAGGATTTTTAAAAATATACATATATATATATATATAGATATATATGTAATATATCAAGATCAAAAAATTATGATAATTATCATGTTTTCCATATTTTTACTCTTTTTTAATGTATTGTTTATTATATAATATCATAAATCATAAAATTTTGGATAATATAAATCTAATCGTATTATTGTCATCTTCAAATTTTTCTAACAAATAAAAATGAATAAATGTAATATTTAATTGAAATAAAATTTATTTAACAAAGTTATTACATGAGATATCATCTACCCTTGTATCACAATCCTCTGTTATTACTGATACTCACAAAGGAAGGAAGGAAGGAAGGAAGGTGGTAGGAAAAAATGAAACGTACAATAGGAAAAAAATGTACAAATTGTCGCTAAAAATTTGTATTACGTTTCACCTACTATTACTACAGTTGGTATTACAGAAAGAACACTAACTCCTATCGGATCTTATTTTCTTTTCTGGTTGTATAGAATAGAAACTCTCTGTACGTACGTGACGAGAAGCGATACCGACCTCAAAGGACCCCATGCACGAAGGTCGGATATAAACAAAGAACAAACAACAAAGTACACAGAAGAAGAACAAAATAGAAAAGATAGGAAATACGAGTGGTAGAAAAAAATAATAGAAAGAGAAAGGTAGAGATAAATCGAATAAAAAAAAAAAATGAAAATGAAAAAGAAGATGAAAAAGAGATGAGAAAAAGTGTGGAAAGACATGGAAAAGGATCTCAAGAAAAAAGAGAAAGATAGATGGATAGATAAAAAATTGAATTTCTCAAGTTGCAGGGAAAAAAAAATGGATATCATGATGCCTATAATAATGTTTGTTAGTATCTGTTAACACTCGTGATAAATTGAAAACCTATTTTGAATCAACGATTTGGTGCACGTGATTGACACATCTTTTTCTTTCCTATTTTCTTTTTTTTTTTTTTCTTTCTTTCCTTCTTTCTTTCTTTCTTTCTTTAAGCTTCTTCTTTTCTATAGATTCTAAAGACGAATTCTCTCTACTATTCGAAAACGATAAAGCTCAATCCTTGTGCGAGTAAGGATCCATCGAACGGGAAGATCGAACGCGTAATTTTTCTTCATTGCTTTGGCTTTTTAGAAGTAGATGAAAAAAGAAAACAAATTTTCATTTTATTCTACTTTCTCGATTTTCAAACGAATTTCATTCTATTTCAATGAAGAAAATTAAATTGAATCCTTTTCTTTTTTTTTCTTTTTTTTTTTTTTTTTGACTTTAGTACATAGACGAGAGATACTTGAATTTAATATTGTATAAAAAAAAATATGGATTAAGTATAGGTTAAATTAAATATTAACGATTAATATATTTAATTATTTTAATCGTATCTGTTTATTATACTCTTTTTCCCCCTTTTAAAACTTATTCAATATTACCAAACGAGGTCACGTCTTTTTACCACCCCTCTGGGGAATCAACAGCACGAGGTTTTTATTTTTTCACAAAAGAATCACCCCTATCCATTTTACTTATTGCATAATATTTGATTTTAGTAATCTTATTTGAACTAGTGTAATCCAACTTGGATTATATTTTTCATCCTAAAAAATATATAATAAACAAATACTAATACTATACTAACCGTATCGTTGCTTGACTTCAAACTGACAGGAAATAGGAATTCAACTTTAATAATTTTATTTCTTATTACAATTTCAAAATGGAAAATAAAAGAATTGGAAGAACTTTTGATCCTAAAAAATATATAATAAATAAATAATAAAACTATACTAACAGTTGTTTGATTTCAATTAACTGACAGGAACTAGGAATCTAACTTTAATAATTTTATTTCTTATTATAATTTCAAAATGGAAAATAAAATAATTGGAAGAACTTTTGATCCTAAAAAATATATAATAAATAAATAATAAAACTATATTAACAGTTGTTTGATTTTAATTAACTGACAGGAACTAGGAATCTAACTTTAATAATTTTATTTCTTATTTTAATTTCAAATTTGAAAATAAATAAATTACATGTAAAATTCATAAACGTTACAAACTATGCTATGTTTTATCAAAAAATATGAATACAAGAGGAATTAATACGACTGTATGTATGTGTTTTAAACAGTACAGTATAGTCTTGAACGTTCTTTGATAAATGTAAGTTAAAGTTAGGAGGATGACCTGTTTTCTATATTGAATCAGTCAATATAGCTCAGGAGCAAGGGAAAACTTTAATTACCTCTTCGATCTTATTGACAAACTACAGAGTAAGTTCGGTTCTGAGACGTGGATAGGTACGATATGGTATGTTGGTGACGATTTCAAGTACTTGTATGTGTACGTATGTATGTTACTGACAATATATAGGTGTGTCTGTGTGTGTGTGGGTGTCTGTATAAAGGTAGATTCCACTGGCGACACCGCGACGAAGAAGAGAAGAAGTGAGAACTGCACGATAATGGATAAAACGGGTTCGAACTATAGAAGCGGAAAACAATTAATCGAAAAGAATCCAAGCGTATACGTTTGTATGTGAGACCGAAAAAAGTAAAGTAGGAAGGTAAAGGTGAATGAATGAATGAATAAATGAATGAATGAATGAATGAATGAGTGAGTGAGGGAACGAATGAGTGAAGGAATGAGAAAGTATTGGCTAGAAGAATTGAAGTTTTTCAAGAGTATGTCTGATAACAAACAGGAAGTTCATTTATTTTCTTTCACTTGTTGGAGAAAATAAAAAATGGAAATGGCTCATTCGGCAGGGATGGAATTCAAAATAGAAGGAGGAAAGCTTCGAGTAACAAACTCTCTTTTTCTACCTTTTTTTTTCTATCTTTTTTTATTTCTTTCATTCCTCACTTCGTTGAAACGCTTAAGTTTCCACTGTATATATGACATACTTGCCAATTCTTTGATATAAACTTTCTAAGTATTATAGTAAAGAAGGTAATATATTATATGGAGTCTAGGAAGAAAAAAAAATTAAACTCTCTTATTAAATTTTAAGCCTTGTAATTGTTCATTAGTGAGATACGAAGTATACTTGTTGTTGTCAAATCATCGTGATTATTTTTAAAACGATATTTCATCTTTTATGTTTTCTTATAGAAATTCAAATATCAGAATAATATTATCGATATTATATTATAATACTTTATAAAAGGTATTTTAAATCTTCTATTAGGAATATTAATTTAATTATTTTGATAATAAATAATTTAATAAACAATTTTCTCAACACAGTTTAACCAGTAATTGCATATTATAAATTAAAAAGTAATCAGTTCAAACAAAATTGAACAACAAAATAAACAATGTAAATTTAATATTTAATATAATTTTTAATAATAATTTCAAATATACTTATTGAATTTTTAACAAATATAATAAAATCATATACGTAACTATCATTTAATACAAATTTTCTTTCTAAATCTTTGCAAGTATATGAACCATAGTGAAAATTCAAAATACTAAGAAAAACAAAATAGAAAAGGGTGGGAAAAGAAAATGTAAACGTCTTTATTAGCCCTAGCAATGTTAAAGTACATACATATATACATACATACCTCGAAAATTCATCTCTCATATGTAATCACATATCCCACAAGTATATAGGTGTGTATGTACATACATATATTCAGTAACCGTACGGAATATCCCTTCTGATAGTTGCCGAGGTTCGAATCAGCCGGCACACAGGCCGCACCGGTACACGTTTGCATATGCATCAGGTACTCGCGGTCACGATTTTACTGCACAAAGTCTGTATGCGTCTCCTCATAGGTAGTTACCTCAATCCAACAGGATGTGATATCTCATAAGGCTTAATAATTCGACTCAAGCTTTACGAAAATGGAAAGCTAGACTCTTAATATGAATATTTATCTTAACTATTCGCGAAAATCTCTTTGTTACGTATAAAAACACATATGGAAACTTTACAGATAAGATAAGATTAACAGACATTAAAAAAAAAAAATTAGATATTTTTTAGATTTTCTAATATAGAATAGAAAAAAGGTTGAAAAATGAGATATAAATGAAAATTTGAAATATTATATATCTTTAGATATAAAAACTCAAGGTCACATTGTTGGCTTGCAATAAATTTCGAAATTACTGAATAGTTTTAATTAATTTAATGAATTTTTTTGTATTTTGTGTGATTTTTTTTAACTTAGTATATAGGATAGTTTGGTTTGCGATTATTTTGATTTTTTTGCTAATTTAAGGATTTATTATTTGAAGGTTATCTAGGTCTTTAGGTACTGGAAGTTTTCAATAGATGGCGATGTATTACAATTCAATTATTTCACGTTTTTGTTCAGATTTACATATAACATAAGGTTAATTATGTTATGTGTGTTGTTATAATTTACTAAATAGTATAGAATTATATTAAATCAAAATATTATTAAATAATATATATTTTATAATATAAAATATATTAATAATATAATAAATATAATATATGTATATATATATAAATTTTCTACGTATATATAATACTAAAAATGAATATATATGTATTTATATATATGGTATTTGTATTATTATAAATAAATATAAAAAAATATGAGAAGAAAGTATTTTTGATTAGAAAATAATAATAGAATTAAAGTTAGTGATTGATAAATTATCCAAAATAAAAACATTTGTGTATGTATATATATGCGTGTATTTGTGAGATTGAAATAATCATAAATAAGTTGATTGAACGAAAATAATTTAGATCATTCATGGAACGTAATTTGACAATGAAATTGAATGTAGTAGTTAAAGACGGGTCTTTACCTCCTCCTTTTATCCCCCCAACATCAGCAATATAATTTTCTCTCAAGAATTGGAAGAACGGGACACGGCGCCAAATTTGTCTAGAGTGTTTTCGCAAAATATACCGACGTCTTACGTGAATCTTTAGGAGAGACGACTTTTACGACTAAGAAAAGGATATTGCCTTATCTGTGTTCCTCCTCCTCCTCCTCCTCCGCCTCCTCCTCCTCCTGATGTCTCCTTTTCTCTCTTCTGTAAACTCGTTGTAATATTTTAATTAACCATCTTTAATATACGAGATAACGAGTGAGATATAAAAATAAAAATTTATCACACGTTACGTTAATCATTCGAAAGTTAATCATTCGGTAAGACATTTTTTTATTATTTAAAAAAAAAAAAACAGAAAGAAAGCTAAGAAAAATTACGAAAAGTTTTAAATTATTATCGAGAGAAGCGTGAAAGATAATTTTTCATTTTATATTTTTTTTTTTTTTTTTTGTTTAAATGACACATCTTCTAACTGCGAAGAAAGTTGATGAGAAAGGATGAAGGGGGATAAAAAAAGAAAAGAAAAAAAATAAATTCATCCGAAGGATGATGAACTGAAATAACAAGTGGATCGACTTTGTCAGCCTTAAAGAAAAACTTTTACGATATTCTGTCTTTCTCTCTCTCTCTCTCTCTCTCTCTCTCTCTCTCTCATTCTCTTACACTTTCTTTATGGAGACCATTTAAAGCGGTTATATAAGTTAGAACGATCTTGCGATAATTATAATTCACTAATACAATATTCATTTTTACAATATCGACTAAGATGATAGCGTGAATATTGCCTCAGGCAAATCGTTCAACTATGATTAAAAATTCGAATTTAACGTCTAACGTTTCGATTCAATTATTACAATTTTGCAAATTTTTATTTTATCTCACCCTATATGAAATATAATTTTTGTTTCCTTTCGTTTGATTACAAAAAATAAATAATGATATTTAATCACCCCCATAAGTATTAATCAAACCACCATCTATTCTTAATCAACTTTTTTTCCAACAAAATACAATAATATATTTACGTATAGCACGTTTTAATATTTAATAATATAATAATATTTATATATATATAATATAAATTAATATAAATTAATTAAATAAAATTATAATTAAAAAATTAATATAAATAAATATATTATATATTATAAAAATATGAATATTTAAATTTAATATTAATTTTATATTAATTAATTAAATATTAATATTTAATTTTTACATAATAATATTTAAATAGCACGTAGATTCTATTCAATGTATTTATTAATGATAAAATGTGATTTAAAGTATTTTGTTTCTTTTTTTTTTAAACAACAACACAGATATTTAACGAAGCGTTAAATCGTGTCCTTTTAGGAAAAAGGGCGTTTCCATTGTCTTTTAAAACTCTTACGTCATAGAAGATAGTTCAAGAAGTAAGATGATGGAATTACTGGAGCAGGAAGAAGCCTCACTAACAGCCCCAGTACTTATCCAATAGTTTATCCAGATTCGACCTAAGATCAAAGACCCCGAGAGTAAAGAATGATCCAACGTAAGAACTATTTTCAAAACGATTCTATGTAAATGTAAAAAAAAAAAAAAAAAAAAGAAAAAAATTTCTGAAGAGTAAAACAGAGAGAAAAAGATTGTTTCTCAACCTTTAGGGATGTTCATTCTACCATATATAGAGGATTCTTCAAAAATGGTATTCCATGTATTCTATTGTCTCTCTCTCTCTCTCTCTCTTTCTCTTTTTCTTGAAAATTTTATTTATTCTCTTTCTATCTTTCTCTGCTTATTTTTCCCTCTTTATTTCATATTATCTCTCCCCCCCACCCCCATCCTATCTTCTTTCACTTTTTCTTTATCTCTTTTTGATTTCTTTTTCTCTTTCTTTTTCTTTTTCTGTTTCTCTCTTTTTATCTTTATCTTTTGATAAAAGACTCGATCTTTTGTAACACAAAAAAAAAAAAATAAAAATTAGTAAGAGAGAGAGAAAGTGGACAAGTAGAATATGACAAATCTGAAAGAGACGACATCTCGTGTCAGGGAATATAAAAGAAGGGGAACGTTGAAGATGGTTCTACGTAAAAGTGGCCCTGAGCTTGAATTAATCCGCCGACAAACACAGATACCGAATCCTCTTTAAACGGGGTGCGATGACGCGTTTTCCAACCTCTCTTCTTTACTCTCATTCTCTCTCTTTCTCTCTCTCTCTCTCTCTCTCTCTCTCTCTCGTTCTCTTTCTTTCTACCCTTTTTCCTCTGCCCTTACACTCATATCTTTTCTTTTAAGAGCCCTTCAACCAACCGCTCGTAGTGTCTTCTTCTCTCTTTCTATCTCTCTCCCTTTCTCACTCTTACTCACACTCTCTCGAAAAAACGTCCTTGTGCTACACGCCAGTGCTAGGAACGTTTCTATACCATTCGTAGGCTTCTCTCTCTCTCTCTCTCTCTCTCTCTCAAAGTGCTATTTATGTTCTTTAGAAAAAAAAAAGCTCTCTCTCTCGACGAATATTCTGCATCAGCACAATGTTAAAACGATGATACTTATATATATATATATGTAAGTACATATATTATATGTTTAAACTTATTGAATTTAACAATGGTTATTAAACATGTAAAAATATTATTTTTTTTAATAATAAATTTATTAACATTATGCTGACCGCACGTCTCTTCTGAATTTTTACGTGTGGCGCCGGTATTTATATTATTATATATTAAATATATATATATATATATATATATATATAACATATTTAATATATATTTATATTATATATAATATAATGTTAAATTATTTATGTTTCAATTCAAATTGTTTTCACAATACAAATTGAATTCAATTCAAATGTTATTAAATATAACATTTATATATATATATATATATATATATATATNTATATATATATATATATATATATATATCGTGCTTGCGCTATAATTTCCGAATGGCACCAACGTGGATCCACCGGCACCCACCTGATAGTTTCCGCATGGCACCAATGTGGAGCCACCGGACATCATAATGTTAATTTATTTTGAAAAAAATTAGTAAACCAATGTTTTTATCGATTCATAATTTAGTTAGAAAACTATAAGAAAATTTTTCCTACAAATAATTATTTTTTATTATTGTTTATAACAAGTAGTATTATAATTATAAATAATATGAACTCGTAGAGAACAATTTTAAACTTTATTATGGTCTTTGTACGAAATTTCTATGACCTTTAATTTTTGAGATATTTCAAATAGAATGAAAGATAAGTTCATTGATCTTATGACCTGGATAATTCATTGATAAAGTTCATTGACACAGTGATCTATATAAATACCAGAATTTTACGCTAATCAGTTGAAACGTAAATAGTTTTTTCTACATTACTACTACTACTACTACTACTACTACTAGTACATGTAAACATGTTTCTCATTATGAATGAACAAAAAAATTTGTAAACACTGTATCTTTTGAACAGAGCATCGTAGAATCGTGAAAAACGTATCATTGTAATGAGAAAAATATCATCTTTCTATTCACATTATCTCTAATATTACGATTTTATATACAAAAAAAAACAAATAATAATTATTATTATATTAATAATATTTCGAAGACAATGAAGAAACAATTTGGAAGAAAAACAAAAACTATTGACAAAATAAAAAAATAAAATAAAAAAACATAATACTAGAAAATTATTATCACATAAATATACAGTAAGATAATTTATTCATTGCAACTCTCTCTCTCTCTCTCTCGAGGTAGATTCAAAACAACGAAGATAACTAACTTCCAGGATAAACAAGCTCGACTCCGCGTGAACGTAAATAATTCGAGGCCGTTTCTCTTCGCTCACAATTAGCGTCGTCGCGGCTTACTCGTTAAACTGATTGCAGAAGCGTGGAAGAGAAGAAGTTTTGAGATACGAAGAGAGTAAGAGAAAAATATAGAAAGGGAGAAAGAGAAAGAGATAAAGATAAAGAAAGAAAGAAAGAGAGAAAGAAAGGTGGATAGATATGTCTTGGTCGAGTTAAAAAGTTTCTTTCTTGGTAGCAAAAAGCGTGGTACCACCAACGTGACAAGAATTTTCACGTTAATACTAACAGCTAACTGGTAAACTGAAGTATCATCTCTTTTCCAAAAATAAGGTGACAGTCGAGATTCAACTATCGATAATGAGACAACGTAAAATTACTTTTATTTTCCTTTCCTTTCTTCTTTAAAATCCTATCGAATTTTCGCAGTATATATAATGTATTATCTGCACGTGTATTTACGTGTTGGAAACTCTCTTTCGTAGTTGGCAGGGAACAAAACGCCTGGAACAACAACCATCTTTCTCTCTCTCTCTCTCTCTCTTTTGGTCCCACACTTCCATCCTATAGAACTAGTTAAAGTTATCTTCTTATTAACATTATTGATCGCAGCCAACGTTACAAACGCTCGCTTTGTTGGAGTTAACGAACTTGGAAATTCGTAGGAAAACTTTCAAGTTCCACCTATACTATTTCTTAGAAAAGCGTCCGTGTGAAGGTGCTTCTTCTTCTTCTTCTTCTCTTTGCATCGATTCCGTGAGAGGACACGCGTGAAATCAAGGAAAATTCGATTTATCCTAGACAACCCTTTAAACTTTAACCTGATATCCCGTTCAACGAGAAGGTTCTCGTAAAAAATTTGAAACAATACAAACATTTCATTAGGTAAAATGATCTTCGTGATACTTTATAAAATTGTTTTAGAAAAAATTACATTATTATTGGAAATAAAAAAAAAAAACATTAATTAATGTGCATCATCAGCATCAATGTGTGTTTATCGATATATTAAATAATAATGAAACAAATGTCATATTATCGAAGAAATAACATAAGTAAAATTAAGAATTATCTCGATATATAATTTATAATTATAAAATAATATTTATAAATAATTTAAGAAATAAATATAATTTAATATATAATATTATATTATATATTATTTTATTATATATTTATTATTATTGTATTATTATTGTAATTATACATTAATATATGTTAATGTTAAATAATAATTGATATATA
>NW_015148995.1:659688-669814 GCF_001465965.1 Polistes dominula | reverse complement strand
TAGTTACCATGCATTTTTTAGTTACCAGAAGCAACTCGTCTCATTTCTTTGAATTGAGAACTTGCTTGCTGTGTAATATGTTATCTATTTATATGTGTTTTCAATAAAACGTATAATAATTTTTGAATGTGATAACAATAATATAATAATAATATTATAACAAATAAACCCAACAATTATCCTACTCCTGATATTTTGCAGTCGTCTCTTTCTCTCGAAACTTAGTTTTTCGAAGGTTTCACTTCTAACACGTGTGATCTGCCCACATGATATTTTTGTTTTTTTATCGTGAATTTATATATCTACCAATGTATTTTTCATCTTCCATTAATCTACGGAAATCTTGCAGTACACCCTTTCTAATGGGTCTGAAAAAAATAGTTTTATTATTTTATTATTTTTATTATTATTATTATTGTATTTTTCATTATTGGGTGATTTCGTTCGTTAATAGTAAGAATTTTTACATTATTGTTAACATTAAATTTTAAACAAGGATTTTTATTCAACTTTCGTATTTCGTAATGGTGTAAAATGTACGATTAACAAATATATGAATAAACGAACACATAAAATAATAATCTCGAATGTATTTCCCTTTTTTTTTTTTTTTTATTTTCGTATAGATTTTCGATTATTTTTTATCATTAAATCGAAATGTTCGATAAATAATTCATTATATAAAACGTAACGATATACGCGTGATAACTTGTAAAATAAATAAATTGGATGAAATCTGGCACGAGAGTTAAAATAACAATAAAAAAAAATAAAAAGAACAAAAATTATGATTAAAACAAACATCGTAAAAATCAACGAGAATTATCAAACTTATTAGTAAATTTCAAACGTTTATTCGAATAATACTCTTATCATTTTCACATTTCCGTTTTTTAATGGTTAATAATTATTATTCAGCAGTGTTTTTTTTTTTCACTTTTTTCCTTTTACATTTGGTTCAATTAAAAAAAAAATTTTTTTTAAACTGAAATATCGGAGATTTAACATCGACGTAATGATTCTAAATTAATTTAATTATTAACAGAATATAAAAAACATCCGCAGGAAACCCTCTACTAGTCCCCCCCCCGCCGCCGCTCCCCATCCTCAAAATGTCGAAAAATGTTCTCTATCGAGAGTAAAAACATTTACAACGCACAAATAAAATTCGCATTTTGTTCGGAAATTATTTGAAAATCAAATATTACGAACTACCACCACACACATCGGTGGTTTTTATTTCAAAAATAAATATATACAAAATAACTATTAAGAACTGTGAGAGAATTTCTAGATTTAACAGTTGTTTAATAAATGTATGTATTTATGTACATACATATATACACATACATACAGAATTTCAAACGTTTTTTCATACAAACGTTGCGAGTAAAAATTCTAAGCTCGAAAAATAATATTTAAAAAAATGTGATTTTATTAACATAAGTCATTTAAAGCTTAATTACAAAATAATATTATAAATATTATAATAAATGTTTTACTCGAAAATAATTTTTAGTGGTTCTGCATATGTTGTTTAATAATTGAACGATAACGTGAACACCTAGAAACACTTAACATCACATTGCTAAATTTTTATTTATAAAAAAAAAAAAAATAAAACTAAAAGTTTATGTAAGTGAAATAGTTACATTTGATATTAGTGTAAAACAAATTAAGAATGCAATTGTAAAAATTAATAGAAATCAACCAGAAATCTGTCATATCATAAACACCATATTAAAACTATGTTGAATTTATATTCGTGTAAGTGGGTAACACTTTGAATAGTAAATTTAAAACATTTTTACGATTTATGTTATAATTTTTGAATAAAGCTATAAATAATCGTAAGCTTACAACGTTTGTAGGAAAATAACATCTGACATGCTCTATATATATTTTATTATTATTATTATTATTATTTCGGTAAAACGTGAACTAAAGTCCAGTTGAACAGATGAATTAATAAATTTACATATAAAAAAAAAAAAAAAATAAAAATATAAAAATTGTATTCTAACTTACCTTCAAATTCTTTTGCAAATTTTGTACTCTACAGTGCATGTATACTTGTGCACCTAACTGCACTGTAATATTACTTTCTGGATCTTCAAAAAACGGCCTTGGTTCGGGCGTTGCACCGGTCTCGGTGGCAAAAATGTCCTCTTCGTACTCCTGTAAATTAAATCGTATGTAATAACTGAACACACACAACACAAATACATATATTGAATATACAGTCTTATATATATATGTATATACATATGGTGTACTAAATTTAAACAATTAAAATTCACCAATATATTTTACGAATACAAATTAATAAAAATAAAAAAAAAATAAAAAAAAGCAAATGAAAAAATTTAATTTTACCGTAAAAATAAAAATTATTAAACGTAATTTAATTTTTATATTAATAATTTGAAAAAGGAAATATTCGCTATTTAAATAATTCTCTTTGAATATTATCCATCTCTCGTTTCCTTTTTCTTGTTCTCTTTTTTCATTTCATTTTTGAAACAAAAATTCGACTAGGGCAGAACAAATAAATCGATTTTTCTCTTTCTCACTTGGAAACGGGGTCAATAAAATGAATCACCCGTGATGTCAGCTCGTTAAAAACTATTCCGGGTTTCTCTATTTACGTTCTCGTTTGAAGTGAAAATGTCGAAAGGAAAAGGGGGGAAAAAAGAAAAAAAAAGATGGTCTCACTTAATTTAATCATTTATGTATACCAAACACGTTTGCATAATAGTCGTTCGATAAGCAATCCATATTTCCTTTTCCTTTTTTCTTTTTTTTTTTTTCTCCATTTTTTGCTTATCGAAACCGTATTACGACGATAAGAATAACATTTTCATTTGGAGCTCGTATTTATGGTTTTAAAATGAAACTTTTATGAAAGAATTTTCTTTTTTTTTTTTTTTTTTTTTTGTTTCTTCTCTCATTTCCCTATAATTCTGATATTTAAATATACGAATAATCGTGCAAAAAAAAGAGGTAATCTTTAATACAAGAGAAGAAGAATAAGAAGAAGAATAAACGATGGGGGATTAAAAAAGGATCTTTCCCCTTTTGCGAAAGGCATACTTTGAATTTTCAATCCTTTCGATATTCGTAAATCGATCTAACAGCTGTGGTTTTCGAATCCGTACGAATGAATTTCAGGTCGTCGAACTTTCAACTCTATGCTGAATTACATTTACAATATATATTTTCAATAAATTCGAAATCGGTAGGACAAATTTATCATTATGCATTTATCTTATTATTTGCATTGCATTATCGACGAATCCAACCACGAACGAATTTCAAATTTGGTCCTTTATTAGGCTTGACGTATAAAAGCTTGTTCGTGGTTGGTTCGAACTAAAATATCGTCAGGAACGTTGGATGGGGATTTAATTCTACGATGAGTGTTACAAAAATAAATTAAAAAATCGTAACATTTAAAATTTAAAGGACTGGTATAATATAGAATAAAACATAAAAAATAAAAAAAATAATAAGATACAAAATGAAAGGTTGTACGTTGTTAAAAAATGTTCATGCGAGAATATTGTTTTATAGCGTTCTTTGTACAATTATTTTTTTTTTCTTTTTTTTTTTTTAAGAAAAAAAATAGAAACAAAAATATGCAAATGTTTGCAATTAAAAATAGAAAAAAAACGACGAGGAGAGAGTAATGGTTTATGTAATAAATAAAAAATACAATTAGAGAAAAGGGTTTTAAGAAAAGAATAAGAACAAGATGTAAAATGAAAGCTTGAGAAAAGATTTTTATGCGAGAATGTTTTACTATAGTACTTTTATGTTCTAATAAAAAAGAAAAATAAAAATAAAAATTTCGAATTACATATAATAAAATAAACGTCAAAGTGGAACGTTTTTATAAAATAAATAAAAAAAGTAAGAAGAAGAAGAAGAAGAATGAGATGAAAAATGAAAGCTTGCTTTAGTATAAAGATTTTCATGAAAGATAGTTATTTGATAACACTTTGACGTGTTTCTTTTTGGTCATGATAACTACGAAGCGAAAGATAGATTATATCGGATGAAGGAAAAAACTTTACGACATACACTGGTAAATGTAAAAGCGTGATGGAGAAACGAGGAAAACGAGCAAAAATGAATGGTGCCGAAGTGGGAAAGTGGTGGAAGGTGGAAAGGAGAGAGTACGTTGGATGTTACAGGCGATATACTGAAACGCATCGCGGTCACGTGGACGTCATGTCGTAAAAAAAAAAAAAAAAGGATCTTCTAAAACGTCAAAAATAACGGGGAAACTGACATGAAGTTTTACGAAGGTAGATTAAAACCTTTCGAGTTTAATCAATTCGAGTAGTACGTACAAATTGCAACTAGTTTTTCTTTTCTCACGACTATAACGTCGTGACCTTTCAAGAATTTCTAGACAAATAATAGATTAGATTAAAAAAAAAATATCATTCGATGAACTTAAAAACGATAAAAAGAAAAGTTTAGACAAATGAAATAAATTAGAGAGAAAAAAAAATAATAACAATAAATTCTAACTTATATTTTTTTTACTATGAAACTTTGTTAAAGCTTAAAACCTGTCACGCGTCTTTCATTTCAATTCTTAAAAATAAAGTAAAGAAAAAAAACTTAAAATTGTAATTAATTTTTGATATAAAAAAAAAAAAAAGAAGTAAACAAAATACAAAAGGGCAAGAATTGAATTGACGACAGTAACATTTTAGTAAAATAATTCCAAATGGTTTTGATTCCAAAATGGAATCAAAAATGTGATAATAAAACCGAGTTAAAAGTAACAAAAAAATATTTGAAATACAATATTGTATAAAATAGTTGAAAACGTGTATGCGTAGATGCATGAACGTACTATACACATACAAACATATAAATACACAGAAAGAATGCATGCATCTCTACGCAAAATGGATACTCGAAATGAAGTTGGTAGAACAAAACGAGAAGTGAAACGCATTCCGAAATGACGTCAACGCTCCTTCGAAAACCACAGACGCGTATAGAAACGTTGCTCTTTGAAAGGTCGAAAACGAGAGAAACGAATTTAGATCGGCATCCCGATTCCGAAAGGCAACTTCACGTTCCAAGTTTAACCGTGCGCAAAACTTACCTCGGTAAAGGGTGAACTGAGCTCACGCCAGAACGACCTCGGCAGGTTTTCCAGTCCGGGAACTGGCTTCACGCCTGCAATCGTTTAAAATGACTTTGTATACTTCTTAATGGGACACATATACTACATACATCTACTACAACATAAATATATATATATATAGGTAAATAAGTAAGTAAGTATATAGGTAAATCGATTGTATATACAACGATCAAAATCTATCACGAACAACATTTCATTTTATGGAAAATGAATTTTATCTTTTTTTTTTTTTGTCTTTTTCTATCTCTTCCTCATTTTATCTTGTTCTCTTTCAACCTGACTTTCGTTATTTGTCGTTTTCAATCGATTCGATTCGTTTTATATTTATTTTTAATCTTTTTTCATTTAAATACCATTTCTATTTTCAATCAAAGAAAATAATATTCCCTTTTTCAATATATACATTCAAATAACTGAACTACTTTTTTACCTTTTTTTATACTCTTTATAGAAAGTATCAATTGCATCGAATGTTGCTCAAATTTTTTTTTTTTATAAAACTAATAATTGTGTGCAAGTTAAATATCAGTATAATCAATAGATTATAATAATGAAAGGTGTCGTAATATTTTACGATTAACAATCAAATTTATTGACAAAAGTAATTTTTACAAAAAAAAAACATTGTTTTTTAGTTAAAACTGTGATACTGAGACTTATAATTATTTGTTAAACTAATTATGTTAATAGTTTTAACGTGGGTTCAAAACAATAAATCGGTTTTTGTCGTGTTTCATTATCACAAATGAGACGTTTGAAAGCCAATTCGAAATATGAAGAAACTCGTAATCTACTTAAACCAATTGTTAACTTTGTAATTGACGAAGTTATTTGATAACCAGAATTGCTAATAATTTCGACTCTCGACATTTGAAATTAAGCGAATAAAACGAATCAACTTTATTAAATACAAGTGTAATACTAAGTATCAACAAGCGAATGAACTTCATCAAGTATGAGTAATAAAACGAGACCAATAATAACAATAATAATAAATGGATAGGAATATGATCCAAAGTAATTAACAAGAAGCATGATTTCCTTATCTATGAAACACTATGAATTCAACCTTGATCAAAATATATTATTTCACAATTAAACAAAATTCTGTCTAATATCATTCAATAATTTATCGATTGATTAATAGTTGTCCCTAATTTTACAAAATTTATTTTCAACTATTAACTAAATTTATTCATTTCTTAACTAATCAATGAAATTATGAAGAAGAAAAAAAATAAATATTCGATTAAAGCGATACATCGAATAATAGTAAACAATGAATTGGTCTTAAGACTAAATGCGTTGTTTCATTTCGTGATCCCCTTTAGGCAACATGCAGTTTGAATAGCGAACGTGGTAGCCCTGTTAATTCGATTCTCTTCACGTGTTTCACAATCGAGAGCTTTTCGCATCTCGCTTTTACCATGGAGACGTCGAGTACGCGTTTGGTCCCACAACCAAGCATCAATTCCTTGTTATGCGTCATACGTTCCTATAGCAACTCACACACAGGATAGAACAGTTGTACTAATTACGGATAATAACGGTTTGGGATAAGCATTGATTTCCTGTTAACGATGTGATATCTCTCAATGATTTCTATTTCATTTTTTTTTTATTTATTTATTTCTGTTGTGTTTTCCTTATTATTATTTGATTAAAATATCATTTCATAGTTTTACTCAATATTCTTGTAAAAAAGAAAAAAAATACTATATTATTTAAGTAATTTATATTGTAATACAATATAATATATATATTGTAATGTATATTACTGTTTTTTGTTAAATATATTTTTTATTAAATAATACATATTGTATAATATATAATTGTATAAAAATAACATAGATTGTATAATATATATTAGGGTGGGTCAAAAAAATGACTTATTTTTTTTTTTTTTCAAGTGCCACGGAAAAATGAATTGCTAGACACCTTAAAACAATTCTCACCAAATATGAGCTCTTAATTTTAATAGAAAGATCCTCCGCATCGCAGTTTTTTTATTTTTTTTTCAGTCTAATAGATTAAAATTCATACCTCATTATTTATTGATTGTACAGAAAAATGTTTTAGACGAATTTTGTAAGAAATTTAATGCTCTACAAAAAAGGTATCTTATATTTTTTTTCGTAAACCTCACCATTTGAATGATATTGAAGATTTAAATTTGATGATTTTTAGACAAATTTCATGTTTGTTTATGAATTTTATAACTCGCCAATAAATGTCTATTAAAAAGTGCACAATACAAATTTTTGCAGGAAATTAACTGCTCTATAAAAATGGTGTCTTATGTTTTGGCGATTAAATTAAGCGTTCAAAAGATATTCATCATCATACTTTCATGTGTACTGATTTTTGTCTCTGACAACTGCGATACGCAGAATCTTCCTATTAAAATTAAGAGCTCATATTTGCTGAGAATTGTTTTAAGGTGTCTAGCAACTCATTTTTCCGTGGCACTTGAAAAAAAAAAAAAAATAAGTCATTTTTTTGACCCACCTTAATATACATATATATATAATTTATAATTATTATTATGTAGAAAGATTAATTTTACAATAAAATATAAATGAGTAAACAAATTCAATAAATTCAATACCACCAATATCAGAAATTTAATTAAAACACGAATAAGTATTTTGTTCATTTCTATTATCGATAAACGTATAAATGTAAACAAAACAAAAAAATAATAACAATACAATGATAATTTCAACGTTTAAAAATCAAATCATTATAATAAGATCGTAATAAATCAAATCGAATCTTTCGTTTCTTTTTTTGTCTTTTCAACAAGATGTGCATATTTGGAAACGTTTAAAATACATTTTACATGCCTTAGATACCACACACACACACAAACACATTGTGAAAAAGAATAGGAATGATCCAAGAAGAAGAAGAAGGAAAAGAAAAAAAAAGAAAGAAAAGGAAGTAATAAAGTCACTTTTTCGTGAGGAGTTCTTTGATTCAAATACTAGAAAAAGAAAAAGAAGAAAAAAAAAGTTGAAAAAAAGAAAGAGAGAGAGAGAGAGAGGAAGAGAATGAGAGAGAGCAATTTCATTTCTCTTATAGAGGTAGAATCTTTGGGGGATGGCTTGAAAGAAAGAAAAAGTAGATAGAGAAAATAAAGAAGAAGAAAGATGAAGAAAAAGAAGAAGAAGAACAGCTAGAGAATTTGAAGAATACATACACACAACCATCCACCCATACACACACTCACACACACACTCACACACACACACACACACGAATATACAGAGATAAAGAAAGAAGTGCAATATCTTTCGATCAAATTCGGTGACTCGCGGTTTCTCGCGAGTAAAGATAGTAGATACCCTGTTCTTTCCTTCATTTCCAAAGCTTGCAATCGCTATCAGCTTTTTGGGAGGATCTTCTATGAAAGATAGAAAGAGAGAGAGAGAGAGAAAAAAAAGAAGAAAATGAGATTTACCAACGTCTGAGAATTATTTTTCATCGAATTTAAAACGATCAGCAATTTTATTACTAACGCCAAACCTATTCTTTACTTTTATCTATCTATCTATCTAACTATATATATATATATATATATATATATATATGTGTGTTTTTTTTTTTTATTTTATATATATTTATCTATCCCATTCTTTTTCTTTCTTCTTTCACTCATTCGAAGTCACTTCAGAGATAGGTAGGTCCCCCGGTATTTTCCAAAGAACCGACAGGATAATCTTCGAGAAAATTTATCAACTACAGTGAGAGAGAACCCCCTCTCCCTGCTAAGTTCTTTCCTAGCAGGACCAATCTCACGAACTGAATTTTCTACCGTTAGCAAAGAGAGAGAAAGAACCAACCACTCACACGAAAGAAAAAGGATAGAAACCGAACGGACTTCAAATATCCGTTTGAAAAGACGAAGCAAGCACATAATCTCAAAACCATGAAGGATAAATCCGGTGTTACCCGGTTAGGATCTCGAAATACGTCTTTATAAAACTATCCATGATATATTTATTATGTTTTGAAAGGTGTCAACCGTTTCAATTTCATTTGAAAAACTAATAATGTTTCAATATTTTTTTTATTATTATTATTTTGTTTTTTGCGTTTGCTATTAATTTACTTCCTTTTTTTATATTAAATTATTGTAATTAAATTAATAATTTGTAATTTAAAGAGTTATTATATATATATACTATTTTCAAGGAAAAAAAAAGAAAAATGTTTGTTTGAATTAATTAACAATTATTGACACAATACTTTTGTTATTCGTACCAAATTTGTAAGTTAAACGAATTGAATAAAATAAAACACATTTGTAGAGATTTGTTTATTTGGAAATAAAAAGATAAAAAATACAAATAATACAAAAAAAAAAATATTTTTAAAAATAAAACAAAAACAAAATACAGAAGATAAAAACGCGTTAACGAAACTTCAAAATTGATTGGTATCCTTTCAATACGAAATTTAGTCGATCGATTGGATATTTTTCTATACTAAACAAAAATCAATAAATAAATAAATTAGAGATATTTGTTTTTGACGAGATGCAATCGTATTAATTTTGGTTTTTTTTTTTTCCTTCTACTTTGGAAAATGGGAAAATAGAATTTTACGTCGTCTAAAAAGGATCCGTTTAATCGATATTCATCGTCAAGCTTTCCTTCCTTCTTTCACTATCATTTTCTTTCCTTTTATTTCTCTCTTTTTCTCTCTCAGTAGTCTCGATTTCATCGTTTCCCCTTTCGTAATGTGTAAGGACCGTCTGGAGTCTAAAAGTACGATTGGACCCCACCGCACACGACTTGTCGCACGACATTGAATTTATGGTTTCTGTCGAAGGTCCTAAAATTTATGGGAATCCAATGCCTTAATTGGAAAATTATAGGACAATGTCTGCAGCCACGAGCGAAAGGCATTCAGTATCTGTGGCTCATTATTCAGCACCTATAATCTTCTTTC
>NW_015148995.1:646261-658833 GCF_001465965.1 Polistes dominula | reverse complement strand
ACCATACCCTTTTATTCCCGTGTGTAATTACATATAAATAGAGAAAATTTCAAGTGGCATTTACGAAAAGTTTCAGAGTGTGTGTGAGAAAGCCTAAGCATGTGTTTAAATGATCACACGTGAATACGATGATATCATATGATAAAAATCTATTTCAGAAGGATTTGAAAATTTTTCCCCAATGTTTTGTTTTTTCTTATATTCGATTTAAATGAATTCGAGAAATGTTAGATAAAAAAAAAAAAAAAAAAGGAGAGAAAGTGTGTGAAAAAGTGTCATTGGACAAAGATCAATGGGAAATGTGCTTTCAATGAGTGTCCTGAAAAAAGTTATCCTATTAATTTTTCATAGTATTAACAAGCAATACTCAAGAGAGGGAGAAAAAAAGGATTGAAAAAAAAAAAAAAAAGAGAGAAAAGGTTCTTTTGCACTTTAAAACTACTTCTCGATGACGACTCCTAAACGAAGGAGCCAAGAATAATAAATCCAAGTTAGGAACTTGGCGTTGTCGAAGACAGACGATCTTAGGAGAAAGGTTTTGTAGGAAACACGAAAGGTATTGTCAGGAACAGTTAAACGAGTAAGTCTAGAAGAGAAAATCGATATTTTAAAGGAAAAAATAAATACTCAAAATCTACAGAGATTCTTCCTTTCAATTCTTCCATTTACAATGGAATAATATAGTGTTTGTTATGATATCAGAGTTCAACCTTTATTGTTACTTTAAATTCTATTCAATAATTCATTAAACTACTCAATGATATACAATTTTTTGTAATGATTTTGTCTAATAATTAAATAATATAATTCTAAACTATTTAGTAAATTATAACAACACATATAACATAAGGTTAAAAAACGTAAAATAATTGAATTGTAATACAGCACCATCTATTGAAAACTTAAAGTATCAATCAATATTCACTAATAATAATTTAAGAGACTTCAAATTAAACATAAAACAATATAAATATTTTAAATTATATAATATATAAATAAAAACATGCAAAATAATACCACAACTATAATTGAATACATAAAATAATAATACACGAAAATATATTAAAAGTAAGATTAGTTATGTCATATCGAAATCTGAAAAAAAAAAAACGTGAAATAATTGAATTGTAATACACCGCCATCTATTAAAAACTTCCAGTACATAAAGACCTAGATAACCTCCAAATAAAAAAATACCTTAAATTAGCAATAAAAAATTAACGATAAAAACAATCCAATATATTTAAGTAAAATAAAAAACTTTTCATTAAGATCGATTCAGTAGTTTCGTAGTTTATTGGAAACCAATAAAATGACACTGAATTTTTCTATATAAAGATATATATGTTTAGAATAAGTTTGAAAAATAGAAAAAAAACAAAAAAAAATGATTCAATCCATTTATCATACTTTTCTTTACTGGCAAGCTTGAATTTATCGAATTTATCGAAGTAAGTTCGATGTTACCGTGGTTCCGGTAACGAGAAGGACGAACGGTATGAAATCAGTTGGCCGGACCAACTCAAATAGAAGATTGTTACCACGAAATTCGGCGTGATTCGATTTGAACGGAAGTTCGGGCAAGGAACGCGGAGAGTTCACCCTTATTTTCTTCTCCTCTTGCCCTTTCTCGTCGAACATCTCGCTTTGCTGAAAGCGTTTAGATGCTCTAACGAATCCTATCGTCAGATTCGATCTGACCCCTACCAACCTTTAACCTCCAACTTTTCGATGGTCCTTTTCTTTCCCTCCCTTTCCTTTTCACCCTTCTTATCTATCCATTTCTTCGTTCAACAAGAACCCAAAAGAATAATTCCCCCTACCAAAAAAAAAAAAAAAAGAAAAAGAAGAAACAAATGACAAAACTGTGTAAAACTTGTTTTACACCCTTCCAACTTCCTTTCCTTTCTTTCTTTGTTTCGTCTTTCACCCTGTATTCTCATCAGCAATGTCTTTGCACACAGAAAACTTTCGAATAATCTCTTACTGTCTCGTACAGGTGCTTCGTAATGAGTTTGTGGTGGTTGTACCTCGAAACCACTTCTACCTTTCTATCTCTCTCTCTCTCTCTCTGCTTTATCTTGTCACTCTGAATCATCCCATGAACCTTTTCGAACGTTTTACTAGTCTCGTCGACGAAGAATAGAGGTGTTCTTGTTGAAAACAAAATAGATAAATGAATAAACTACACGAATAGAACCCAAAATAAATATGAAACAACGAAATAACAATAACAATGGCAAAAAAAATGTTTAAAAAATATAAAAAAAAGAGGGGTGGTAGGGTAGAAACAAAAAAAAAAAAGAATAATAGCAAGCTGACCACGTAACATCGTTACGAAGGATTATACAGACCAGTTCTGTTCACCTGACAACAGGATTTGCTCGCACGAATAAACAATGAACGATGGGTTATGCCTGTTACTGACACGAACGCCGTCTCTACGACGCTATAAATTTATTTCTTTTGACAGATTTTTCTACCCTAGCAATGCCAGGTGTTGAACACATTTTCTCCGTTGGTGGTGGTTCGTTCCTCCAACAAAATTCGCTTAGTTTTCTTTTGTGTTTTTTTCTATATCCCCTCCATTCTTTTTCTCTTATTCACATGAGATCATTTTCAATCGACAATTCATTTTACAATAATTTTACATCTTATTTGTAAATATTATTTTTCTTTTTCTTTTTTTCATTCGTTTATTTTAATCAATTTAATTCTAACGTTTGCAAACAATCGAATTAATTTGTTCAAACTATGTCAAATGCTTCATTGAAATCTAAATTGAATGCAAATATCTATCATCTGTGAGATGATAAATGAGATAAAAGTTTTCTTTAGCAAAGTATCTTCAATCTTCATAATATATAACAGATTGGAAAGAATCATTTGCGATTTATCGATTGACTAAGAGAAATCCTATCGAAAATTTACTTTGAAATAAAAAAGAAAATTCTGTAATTCTACTCGTATACGATTCTCTGTACGATATGCATTATATACAGTAAGTGCGTACAACCGACCCGATTTCCTCCGACTTCCAACTGAAAAGCTCAAACTAATAGTGTTTCTACCGTTGAATTCGCTCAAGCTTATTCAGCAGACATCAAACACAAAGCCATAATCACGAAAATGATCCCCTTTTCTGAGAATTGATCGATATTCAGCCTTCAAACTAGGCCTGTATAATTGATTTACTATCCAAACCTATGAATTTTCATTAGAAATTTGTATCGAATTTTGATCCATGCGATTATTGCATTATTTATTCATTATTATTGTTCTATATTGTTCAATTTCTACAACGAAATTCGTTTATTCAATTTTTTGTTCTTTTTTTTTACAACGAAGTGTAACTTAGAAATCAGATAATATTGAAATTTTTTATTTACTTTATTATTATTATTATTATATATATGTTATATTGTTATTTGTTAATAAATATACTCAAAGATTTTATTATTATTTTATTTTTCAATTTGATATATATTCGGTATAAGCAAATAATATTGTACTATAATTAACAAAGAATGTGTGTATGTAAAATATACAATAGATTAACACATTTTTATAGGGGAAGGAAATTGATTGTAACATTTAACAAAAAGAATCGTTATTGTCTTTACATTCTATAAAATAATATCCACAAATTCTTGTTATTATTCGATTCACGACGATTGGGAAAGAGAGAAAGAAAAATTTAATTACAAACGATAAAAACGTCGCTTTGCCAGTTTATCGAAGTGTAATAACAGCTTATAGTTTAAAAAAAAAAAAAAACTACTACACGTGAGAGAGAATGAAAGAGAGGGAGAGAGAGAGAAGGAAGTACGAGCGAAGCTCTAAATTCTCTTACCAGAAGGGTAATAACTCACGACCATAAAACACGAACGTTAGCTCTTTCACTTTCTCTATTTCTCTTTCTCTTTTTTTTTCTTTCCAACTAACAACCGATAAAATGACATTTCACGAACAAGCATAACTAAAGTTCCTTTCTGCGTGAAACTTAACGGTGCAGTATCGTAAAAATAAAGACAAAACGAAACAATCAAAAATTCCAACAAAATAATCAACAATAATAATAAATATTAATTTTTATATTTTATAAATTTTAATTTATACAATATTTAACAAAAAACCACACACACACACAAGGCATCGTAAAAAATATTATTTATAAAAAAAAATAATAGGTTAGAATATAGAATACAATTTTTTCTTATTAATACGAAATTTTAATAACCTGCATACATGTATTCTCAACGATACTTAAAAAGAAGAGATAAAAGGGAAAAAGGGCTTGATCATTATGAAGAATACCTTCGACAAATATATTTACTTTAATTATCATCCTTTTGTTTCAATCATAATCAGGTCAGATTGGACAATGAACGTGAAAATTCGATAAAATGTGTAATTTGGATAGTCAACGTATATACGAGTACGTTTATGCATTTGTATTCATGAGAATTTATTCGATTGATGTCAAGTAAGTCGTTTCTAATGCATAAACCAAATCTCGATCTATACTTTAGAATTATACAATTGCATACATATACGTATGTATGTATACATAATATATAATACAAACTGATACAATCAACGCTTTTATGTGTGTTCAAAATTTTTTATTTGATATATTATCGATCATGAAAAGAAACAAATAAAAAAGAAACATTTTTTAGTGAATTAAATATTGAGAAAAAAATTCGAACAACAAGAATATAAAAAATAAAAATAATATTCGATAACAAAACATGATTTATCCTATCAAAAAAAAAAAAGAGAAAAAACCAAAAAGTTTACACTTCTCTTACATTCTCAGTGTAGTACAATACTTTAAATCCATAGTACTATCATAAAAGAAACTATCTCCTCGACGAAGTAAAACTAGAATCGATCAATTTAGAAAAAGCAAATAGAAAGAAAAAAAGAAGAAAAAAAGGAAAGAAAATTCGTACAAAATCGTCCGGATGTAGAACAAAGCGTTAATGTTTCGAGGGTTGCATCGTGCTTTGTCCATTTTCCGAACGATACTGTGACAGAAAGCGCGGAATTGACGCGACCACCCCCTCTGGTAGTAGTACCTACAACCCACCCTTTCCTTCCTCCCTTCGGTATCCACCACCCGTTCTGTAACACAACGGTTTCAACGTTCCACGCGTCGTAATTTGCTCGGTCGATCGATCTCTTTCTCTTTCCATGCGAACTCCAAACGGATTCTCTTTCTCTCTCTCTCTCTCTGTCTTTTGTTCAATCGATCGATCGAGTGCAGGACTATCGAATGGGCGGGTGCGACATTAGTTATCGGTAACAAGCGCGACGAACAAGTACGTTACAACGTAACCGTAGCGTGTTCTACACAACCATAAAGTACATGCCATTGCTCGGACTCTCCCCCTCTCATCCTACTGATTCTCCGACTATACCACCCTCTTCTTCCACCACCTTCTCTATCTATCTCTACACCACCTCTTCCTACAACACCACCTCCTCCTCCTACTCTTAACTATCTCGCACTCTTCGTTCAGGACGATATACACGGAAAACGATATCTCGAAACAACCGATTCGTACGAATCGTTCGAACTGTACCTAAACGACGAACTTTATCAGCTACCGCCCCCCCCCCTCAGTCTCCTCTGGTCACCACGTCAATGTATTTGTTTCTACGTTGTTCAAAATTTCTACCAACGTTTGTTGTGGTTACTTTACCATGTTACTGTTGCTGCTGCTAATACTGCTACTGCTGCTATGTGATTACATTTTGATAATAATTTAAGTTTATTAATTGTTTCACTTTTGTTTTACATTTCTTCTTTTTGTTTTTATTATAAGAAAATTATTGAAATTTTTCATTATTTATTTGTTATCGTTCGAAGTATTCATGTAATTCATTCAATTTAGGTAATACGATTTTCGTCTCGATTTATAGTCAGGTTGTTATAAGTAGTACGAAATCGTATTTGATTAGCCAGTTGTAAGTAGTACGAACTCGTATATGATCAGCCAGTTGTAAATAGTACGAATTATTTATATATGATCAGACAGTTGTAAGTAGTACGAATTATTTATATATGATTAGACTGTTTTAAGTAGTACGAACTCGTATATGATCAAACAGTTTTAAGTAGTACGAATTATTCGAATATGATCAGACAGTTTTAGTAGTACGAATTATTTCTATACGATCAGACAGTTTTAAGTAGTACAAGTTATTCCTGTACAATCAGACAGTTGTAAGTAATATGAATTATTCGTATATCATCAGACATTAAATTAAACTAATATTACCAATTGTAAATTGATTTATTATTTAGTTATATATTTTTATATGTAACTAAATAATCAATCAAATAATAATGAAAAGAAATAAATAAAATCAAATAGAATATTTTTATATTTATATTATCTACTAATGTTCCTTAAAAATTCCTATCAAATGGTACATAGAGATAAAGAAGAAGAAGAAGAAAAAGAGATAATAGACAGAACAAACTCCTCTAATTTTGAGGTGTCAAAAATAAACAGTAGAGATAAAGTACGAGAGTTCAAATAAGAGATGAACAAGAGAGAGAGAGAGAGAGAGAGAGAGAGGAAAAGAAAAAAAGGTATGAAAAAGAAAAAAAAACCAACAGACTGAATCTCAAAGTTCACTTTTGACTGAGAAATAAGTTGCATAAAAAAAAAAAATTAAAACAAACAAACAAACTCCCACACACACATACACAATTACCTACTCGTACAAACGGAAGAAAATAACAAAAAAACAAAAAACAAAAGAAAGAAGTGAAGGATTTACGAGTAAGCAAGCTTAGCATTTTCGAAACGAACTCGCGATCCTCCCGCACAATACTTTCTCTTTTATACAGCGAACTTATTTAATGAGACGTAATTCCACGTACGAATACCGGATTTACGTGACGGTACGATAAATTTTCATTTTTCCTCAACACGTTAAAACTCAGCATCCCGTCGCGATGACCAAGAACTACAACCACTCGTTTACGTATGTCACGTATGAAGATTCACACATAAATACACAAATAAACATATATACATACACGTACATTGCAATTGTGTATATTGGACGTGCATGCAAACACATTTTCATTAAACGCGAAACGTACGAGCTTTACGTTTTGAACTCAGCACGTACTAACGAGCTATCTCTTTCTATCTCTCTTTTTCTCTAATTTACACTCGCATTCTCATTCTCATTCTCATTTTCATTTTCATTCTCTCTCTCTCTCTCTCTCTCTCTCTCTCTCTCTCTTTCATTCATTTGTTCTCTTCATCAATCCACGTATTTTTCTAGATCATTTCATCTATGAACAATTCATATTTCTTTCTCTCTTTACCCTTTCATTGCACTGACCACGCAAACATTTATTCCCTATTACTGTCAAATCACATCAGATCAAATAATCGAGTATTTAAATAGGTAGATATTGGTATTCCACTTTTTCTCGTAATTCCTTTCCTATCATTATTATTTTTTACCAATATTTATAACCGATCTTCCAATCGGGTTTATTTCATTTCCGCTGCTAATCCTTTGGCTAACTGATTGCAAATAATTTGAATTTTCTATACACAAATTTTGTTCAATATTCTTAAATTCCGATGAAAAAGTAAAATTATGTATTAGCAAATAATATTTAAAATAAAAAAGAACGATTGAGTTGTTTTTCTTTTATTTTAAGAATAAAAGGAACGTATGTATGTAGGTAAAGTTTTTGGGTAGTATCGTGATCAGGAAATACGCTTTGGACCCAATGGAATTCCCTTTTTGAGCAAAGCCAGTTGCAGTTATCGTAAAGGTCACGCGAGATGAGCACGCAAAATGATCTCGTCCAGCATCGGGGAAACAGTGAGAGGATGGGATGGAACGATCGTGCTCGTTCCAAGGGAAAATGGCGGAACGACGATGATCACGCAGAAACAACTTACGTCAACGTTCTGACTAAATAAAGAAAGAAAATTTACAATGGTAAAAGGTCTAACATGCTCGAGTGAGATAACGATAATAGTAATACTTGTATGTAGAAATGTTACTATTATTTTTACTATTTAATAAAAAATATTTCAGAGAAGTTTCAAAAATAAATGTGTGTGTATGTGTGTGTGGAGAATTTATATAAATAAATTGTTAATATTTATAATAGGGGTAGGGTTGCATACTCCAATAATTAATACCCACGTGGATGAGTTCAAAAGTTTTGCGAACTCAATATAGGAATAATTTGTTTCAAACAAATTAACTCATGTTTTAATAAAAATAAAATATTATTGTTATAAATTTATTTTATTATATAAATTTTTATTAAATTAAAATTATTATTATATAAGTTTATTTAATTATTGAGTTTAAAAACTTGTCAATTCAACAATATAATTTTTTGATTGGATACAGGGGTGTTGATAACTTATTATTTGATTTATTTATAAATGAAAATCTTATATATAAAAATATTTATTAATAAAATTATAAATAAATTTTATTATAAGTCATTTTAATTTATGAATGAATCAATGAATGAAACTAAAAGTAATTTCTAATTCATTCCCTTCACATAAAAACGATAAAAATATTAATTAAATAAATACTATGGTGAAAATAAATTTAATAGTGTAAAGTTCAAATAGGATGGAGTAAACGTGTAAAATCATAATTCGAGTAAAGCGAATCCCATAACAATCGATCTGTAAAGGAGTTCATAATGAGAAGACACCCAACTGCAGTGAATGTTCTTAACAACCATGGAGATGTTAATCCTCGACAGGCTGATTCTCGTTTCTGCGGTTTCTCGTGGTAATGTAGCAGAAGCAACATTAGCGAACGGTTCAACGTCGATGTGTTAACGGATGCAATAACTATTACCGTTTCGGTAATGTCCGCCATATTGTTCTGTTGGACGTTGCTTACCGATTGACCCTTGAACAAAAGTATTGCGAATTTCCAATGATCTTTATCGTATATTAAAGGAATGTAACTTCAATTGAAAATCAACCAACGAATATCTCAAAAAACAAACAAACAAACAAACAAAAATCAAATAAAAAGTAAACAAAACAAATGAAAAACAACAATTTATAGATAGAGGTTATGTACATTCATTGAAATAATTCATTTTTTTAAAATCATTTCATTAAAATATATTTCAACAATCTACCTCATTGAATTGTAACAAATAATAATACATAAAAACAATAAATAATTATTATATTGTTTAGTCTATAAAAATAACAAAATAAAATAGGAAAAATTATGTGACTGTGTATAGTAATTCAAAAACATTTGTGAAAATATTCATTTTGTTTAAGATTAAAGTGACGTGTTCGTCAGTACGTAATGTCAGATGGATGAACTTCGGTAATACACGCACACGGTTGAACATATTACACGTTGCAACAGCTTCTAGTTCGTGCGATTGGACTCACCTAACTGTACGTGTACCAGGACTGTACTAGTGACGCGTTATCCCCGTTTAAGCGGCAACCAATATCGATCAATCCGAGTTACCGAACACGTGCGATCGACGCAAAAGCTCGCCTTCCCTGGGAACTACCTTTAACCTTATCCCAGAATTAACAGGGTTCGATGTTACAAAGGGAAAACGTCTTTTATCTTCCCCCTTCCTCCCTCACCTCTCTACTCCCTCCGTTTCTCAACTATTTTTTTATTTTTTTTATTAGATAATAAGTGTAAGATATAAAACAAAAAATTTGTATTACAAATTTTATTACACGTCATAATCAATTATTTATCTATATTGTTTTTTAAATAATTTTTTATTTTATTTACATTAAAAAAAATAAATAAAAGTTTGTATATTAAATTTTAGTAGATGATATAGTGATTAATTTTTTTGTATTTTTTAGGGTTAATAAATTTGATAAGGCACTTTAGGGATTAAAATTTCGAATCTCGAATTTTAGATTTTGTGTTTGTTAATGTTATTAATATTTATATAATTCATATCATAATTCATTTATATAATTCATAATCAATTTTATATTTTATTAATGATATTTATTCTCTATATTTAAAATAAAATTATTATTAATATTATAAATCATTTAATATTTTAATTATAATATTTGTTATATATATTGACGTTAAATAATGAAATGATAAAAATAACTGTGTTTCTTTTCATTACACGAAATTATATATTTCATACATTTCGTATTATTTATGTCATAAATAAAATAATGTTTTTTCTTTTCTTATACCTCAATTCGAATTAGAAGTTTATTAATATTTCTCGACATTTTGCCAACTATTAAATTAATGATAAATAGAATTTCTAAATTACGTTGAATGATATAATAAACATCCATACGATTTCAAGTCGTTCTTCAAAATGTCACTTGTCTAATACTAGACAAGCTATTTCATTACAAAATTTCAATGAATTTAATTATTATTCTGTTATACACGTTGATTCATCATTATCATTCAGTTATCTATTACATACGGTATGTTTGATCCTCCATTTTAGTTGAAATTAATAATGATTATTAATTTATTAATATCCACATATATGTATATATAGAGAATAATATCAAAATGATATTATTCTAAATTCATATTAATTATCGTGTAGAACATTATATTATATAAAAGTCAGATTTGATAATGCATGTGCAGAAATATAAAATAAAATCGATTTAAACTCGTTATCAGATGATAATGACACACATACACACACACACACACACACACACACACACATTTCTTGTTATTAAATATTATGATATAACATCAATCTGGGTTATCGAACGAAAAATTTGTTGAAGAAAAATTGAAATAAAAAAACATACATTATACATGGAAAAATATGACATATAAATATGAACGATAAATTTCTGATAGAATAAACAAAATAAAGTAAACCAATATTTTCTACTTATGTTTTTTTTTTTTTTTTTTATCTTAATAAAGAAAAGAAACTAATTGAATGTCAATAGAGTACTAATGAACGCTTTTTAAAAATAGAATATAGTGTATATCTGTTTGTGTGTATATGTGTTGTAAAATATACTTGGAAATACACACATATTATTTATCATATCCGATGAAATTTATTCTACTCGATTAATTGCTGTTTAGTTGACTGATTATGATTGATGAATATCTAACTCTCTGAACCGTTTAAAGTTAATGATAAACTATTGTATGATTTCTCGTTAGATATGTAATAATTATTCTAAATCGTCTATTGCTCTATCTATAATATTTCGCATGATTCTAAACACAATATCGATAAATTGCATATGTGATGAATCATCCAACACTAATCGTTAGAACCTTTGTATCAAACAGAGAAAATCAGAAAGCTAAATTATTCAAGAAATTAAGCAAACACTAAACATTATATTATATCTATTATTCTAACATTCGAATAAAAATATCATTCATTAGATCTATAAAAATAGTAGTAGTCAAATTTGATTAAAAATATTCTTTGAAAATACAAATACAAATATGAATGAATTTTAATTAACTACATTCATATTATTCCTAAAATTTATACGTAGAAAAAATGTTCTATTAATTTAAAATCCAATATATTATTTTTGTTCAAAAAAAAAAAGTTCTTCGAATCAATCAAATTTCTTCTTAAAATTATTTAATCTAAAAAAAAAAAAAAAACGAAATAATGTATAATACAATATTTCAGATATAATTTTGTAATGTGTGTTAATACATTATTATAAATGATTAAAAATACATATGAATTCTATTAATTTAATATCTTCATTTAATATATATTTAATTTAAATTCAAATATTAATAATATACATTTATTATAATATAATATTATATATTATATATAATAAATATTATTTTTGTCCAAAAAAAAAAATATAATTAATTATATTTTAAATTAATATATTTAACTTAACCTAATAAAGTTAAATAATAATAATAATAACATAAATAATAATTATAATCTAATAAAAATAATAATATAATAAAAAATAATAATATAAATAAAATATAATAATAATAATAATAATAATAAAGTTAAATTAAGTTAAATAATATATTTAACTTAACTTTAATCTCGAACAGGTCAAATTTTGTGGATAAGACAAAAATAAAAATAAAACATTTATTAAAAGATTCAAATAATAATAATAATAATAATATATATAATAGAGAAAAAATTCATCAATGATTTTAATAATAATTTGAATAAGAAACACATTGATCAGATCAATAATATAAAATTTGTGTCGCTTTCGTCGAAGATAATATGTTTAGGTCAAGAGATACGAAAGCAATCTAGAATACAACAGATACCAAAGAATCACCTATTCATTTTTCTTTTCTTTTTCTTTTTTTTTTTTTTGTCCAGATCACTGAATAGAAAGATATTTTCTCGAATAGAGTAATTGTACCTGGGTACTTTCCATTGTAATTTTACCCTCATCATCCCTCTCTCTCTCTCTCTCTCTTGGAGAAATACGAAAGAGAAAAGGAGGGAAACGTGTTAGATCGGAGACTACACATATACAAGTATACTTACATATATATTTATATATACATAAATACATATATAT